>BQNB010021301.1:2739-64399 GCA_026074375.1 Tanacetum coccineum | reverse complement strand
ATAAACTTTCATACATCTTTTTTACACTCAAAACCCTAATTTAAAACCCTAAACCATAAATACAAGCTAGTTTATGAACCATGACCCGTTTCTTCATTTTTATCCATTGTAAACCCAAAAAAACACTCAATTAAGTTATAATAACTTAATTTAAAACATTCTCAATCACTTTCCATCATCATTTCACCATATTAACATCAATGTACAAGAAACAAAGCTAGAAAACCCTAATTGTGCCCTAATTGTAACTTTTGACCCGTTTACTCATTTTCTACCCATTTTAACCCAAACCACCTATCAACTTTTGATTATAATCCTTAATATAAGTCTTAGGATCAGTAACCTATCATTCCTAATCAAATGTACACGAAATTCAAGCTTGAAAACCCTAATTAAGCCCTAATGTACCCGAAACTCATAACCTTTGCATTTTGACCCATTTTGAAAGTTTTTCTTGCATTCAAGCACCTTGATGATGCACCTACTTGAAGTGCAAGCTGCTTACAAGGACCTCTCTCAAATATCTACTCC
Source organism: Tanacetum coccineum (assembly GCA_026074375.1). Classification (NCBI taxonomy): domain Eukaryota; kingdom Viridiplantae; phylum Streptophyta; class Magnoliopsida; order Asterales; family Asteraceae; genus Tanacetum; species Tanacetum coccineum. Next base: position 63,868 of record BQNB010021301.1, on the reverse strand, counting down.
ATTCTTGGTCTTGAAATGAGCCACATCACCCCTTTTTCTTTCTTCTTTAGCCGCGACATCAAAGGGACAAAACAACACACCAAAGCTACTTCCTAGCTTATACAACTCATCTACTAGCTTCTCCTCATCACCCTCTAGGTCTCTTATGTGTCCTAACTCAGATTGAAAGCTTTCCTTGAGCTCTAAGGGTCATTCGACTATAAATAGCAACCTAAACACTTCATTTTTCTTCATCCCCCACTTCCTCCTCTATAACCCTTACATAGAAGCAATCCTTTGCTCTAATAGATCCTAAGAGGTCTTAAGAAGGCTCAAGTACAGAAAGGAAGCAAAAGAAACCAAGAAACGAAGCCCGGGAGTCGTTATTCTAGGCGTACGAAGCCGAAAGTCCCGATTCTGACCCATTTCTAAGCTATAAGCTCAAGACCAGGTTCTCTAAGCTTATATTCTGTATTCATACCTTTATAATGTTCATATGATCATGCTAAAATCATAATATAAAGCTTTGAACTCAAAAACCTATGTGTTATACCTTTTTGATCCAAAACCGTACTCTCGAAACCCTAATTTCATGTTTTTGCTTAATCTATGAACTAAACTTGTAAACTATTGTTATAATCTATCCTAATAAGCTTATATAATGTTAAAATAAGTGCTTTGATAAGTCATGAAAGAATTTAATCTTAAAACCCGCGCGTTTTCATTTTAAAACCCTAATATGACCTGTTTTGCTTCCTAGCTTAACGAATCGTTAATTTAAACTTGCGTTGTGTTAAATCTTCATATTTTAGTTTATTATAACTTATAAATGTATATTGAAATGTTAAAATAAGCTTGCATGGCAATTTGGACATGTTTTGTAAAAATTATCCATGCAAGGGGTATATATCGTAACTTTCAGAAACTTATAACTAAAAGGACTAAAAGTGTCATTTTATCAAAGTTATAACTACAAGGGTCTATTATGTCACTTTTTAAAGTACAAGGTTTACTTGGTATATCTTTTAAACTTGAGGGACCAAAGTCGTAAAAGTGCAAACTCCAAGGGTATATTCTGCCACTTTTCAAACTCAAGGGTCTAAAATGTAACATTTTGAAAAAGTATAAAAACACATTCAAAACATTACAAGACATAACTTTAATTAACGCTTGACGTGCTTAACATTTCCAGATATTGAATAAAATGCTTAAAACTGCTTATGTTATAACTATTATATCATTCATCATCGATGTGCTTTCAAAAATCATGTCCCGGATTCATATCATACCACAATACTAGGGAGCTTCATATTAAGGAGTTTCATCTTGGTATTACGTTCTGACTGAGTTGTTGGGTTTACGATTTAAAGTGCCCTAGCTCCTCAAACGTTTACTGAATGACTTCTGAATTATGATGGCCCGAACGGTGTTATGATAATTTTAATATCAAAACCGACATCGATGTAAAATCTTACATATTCAATCAAACTAAGACTTGACATATATTACCCCAGGTTGCCCGTGACGAAGCCGTTACTTTCATTTCATATACATTTGCTATCAATTTCCCTATAACTGTTCAGGTGAGTTCATAGCCTCGCATTTCAATCTTTTTATAAACCCGCGAGGGGGATACATGCTATAAACATGAATGCAATTATTTCTGTATGCTATTTCAATTTACTATTGCCTAAGTAACTGCTTTGCCTTTAAGTCCCCATAATCATGAACCGTTAATTACTCTCCGTAGTAAGCGCGAATGATGTGAATAGATCTATTTGGGCTGGACTCCCCGTTGGTGTACCCAGTTACGTGTAACCAATTGCACATCATTAGAAATCACGCGGGTATTTTGGCAAAGGTACCCGCAGGGGCTATAACGTATCACCATACCCTAAGGCTTCGGATTCATGAGCTAATGGCAATAATAAATATGTTTTCAATACTGGGTGTATATCAACGTAACCCAAATATCGCATTTGCATTCAAATTATATTACTTAAACCTATGGATTTCACTCAACCTTTGTGTTGACTTTTTAGCATGTTTTATCTCAGGTAACTAATGGCACGGAGTGGCGAGGACATGAAGATGGAAAAACCGTTATCATTCACACTTTGTAAATACAGATGTTGGGACCTCTCTTTTGTAAAAACTCTGAAGAAATAATGAATGATAACTTATTTTCAAAAACGACTCTTTTTGATTCGTTTTCTATGATTATGACTGTTGTACCTTGAAGTAATACCCCAGATTAGCTTCCGCTGCTATATTTAAAAATGGGGGTGTTACATCTATAGTCATGAATTGGAGACCTTTTAAGGACCATTATGATATATGTCCACTTTTACAATGTTTTTTATACTCCATCTGTCCCATATTAAATGTCCACTTTGACTTTTTAAGTCTTTTTTTTATCTTTGACCTTAAATATTTTTGTTTGTGTTATGTAATATTTGATACAAAATATATGAATGGATTGAGTTTTTAATGTATTTTTCATTAATATAACTTTCATCAAGTGTTACATAACACAAACAAATATATTTAAGGTTAAAGTAGAAAAGGAAAGACTTAAAAATTATTTTAACCTATTTGATTGTGTTTAATTAACCTGATAAAGCATCTCCAGTAGAGCAAATTTGCTTGGGATGGGAGGGCCTTGAGCTAAAGCTCGCTCGGCTTCACCGTTGTAGATTGTTCGGCTTCAAATCGGTGTCAAATGGATCGTGATATGTGTTTGTGGGATATATATTAATGGAGAAGGTGGTTAGTGATTATGGTGAAATTAGCTATTGGTTGTTGTGTGTCATAGAACAGGGTGAAGATAATCAAAAGCAACAATGAAACAATTGTAGGTTACCGGATATCATTTGGAATCGTGTTATCACTTTTCAAAGTAAACTATTCGACCCTATTGTCTGGGTATCATGAATATCTACTTAGGATAAGACCAAATGTTTGTTAAAGATTTAGGCACAAATCAATAACCCTTGCGTATCTTAGTGTTTATGTTTTCTATGTGTTTTCATGCAAGTTATGATCTCCTATTTATCGGAGAATACTCAAAACCTTAATCAAAGAATTATGAGAGATTATAGGCTATATAATCTCATCCATAATTAGCCTTACATGACCTTATTAATCGTCGTCATTAATTGTGATTGTAACTTAACATATGAAATGGTCAAATCAGTTATAAGTCATTGAATTCATTCTAGCGTGTTATTCATTCAGTATCATGAACATTCAGCTAGCCCGCTGAGGAGCATACCCGCTGAAGGTTCAAACTGAGTATACCCGCTGATGAGTTAACCCGCTGAGGATACATCCTGTGATGGATTACTCTTTGATGGTATCCTTCAGCTTACGCTGAAGCCATTAGACTGATGAATACCATTCAGTTCAGCGACCACTGAAGTTCATCAGCGAACTGAATTCCTTTTACCACTATCTAAGTCTGGGTGTTGAGTGACCTATGGGAGTACACCCCATACCTCGAGTCCCATTATCCGGTATGAACAGAACCCACAATTGAACTAAATTTCCAACATTAGCTTGGGGTAAAACCGGTGAGATAGTTATGAAATGATAAACTGACGTGACGCTAGCTTATGCAGTAGTATTACTACGTGAGTGTTGGGCAATGGTAAGTTGTCACAAAGGCCTCTACATATGTTTTTTTTTTAATTTAAATTTGGATAGGTGTGAAATTTTGATACAACACAAAGCATAATTTAGAACTATATGTTTTAGGTCTTCATGTTATAAAGATGTACTCAGACATTATTTGTAATGTTAAGTATGAGTCAACTTGATTAGTTCATGATATGCATCTCACATGTGAATCCTGAAATTGTTCATAACATTGACCCGGCATCAGGCTCACAGCTATTTTGTTAATAGGAATAATCATGAACAACAGACTACAACTTATATTAATCCAAGGAGCCATGAAAATGCGGTTTTTAATAGTGATTAGCTAGGCTTCTTTATTACTTGAAACACTCTAGCTAACCAAAAAGAGAAATGGGAATGTATATTATGTTTGCACCTGCTGCAAGTATCATATATTAAAACACTAGAACCTAGGACTTGCTCTAACCACTAACGATGACTTCCTATGAATTGTAATGCCATTCGCCTCGCTCATGTCCATATCCTTCTCCTTAACTCCATTTGGCAACAGGAAATCAAATTTGTATACGACGTTTGCTAATGCAAGCTCCATGATAACTACAGAAAACTGAATGCCAGGGCATCCTCTACGTCCACCACCAAATGGAAGCCACTCGAAATTTATCCCTTTATAGTCCATGGAATTGTTCAAAAACCTCTCTGGCCAAAACTCTTCTGGTTTGTCCCACAAACCAGAATCTCTTCCAATTGCCCAAACATTTGTAATCACTTGTGTGCCTTTTGGAATATCGTATCCCATGAGTTTGACTTCTTCTGTCGATTCATGAGGAACAAGTAATGGGTTCGGAGGATGTAACCGTAAACCTTCCTTAATGACGGCCTTGAGGTATTTCAGTTTTTCTAAATCCTCTTCGAGAATAAAGGGTCGTCCTTGTGCTATTTCTTCTACTTCTTGTTGCAACTTTTTCATTACTCTTGGATGTCGTACTAGCTCACACATCGTCCAATCTAAACTTGTTGACAATGTATCAGTTCCTGCACCAAATATGTCCTACAAGAAACACAATGTTTAAATGTTTTAGGTTGATTAATCTTCACATCTGTACAGCTACAATATATGACAGCTTTAAGGAGATGTTTGTTTCCGTAGAATATACGTACTACTTTGCGATACAATAGCAAAAAGATGGAGAAATCGTACCAATATGACAGCTTTAAGGGTCTTTGTGTCAAGTAAGAAGCCAGTTGCATTGTCATTTTGAACATCCAGTAAGATATCAACTAAATCTTGACCTTCATCACTTTTAGCATTCTCTCCTATTCTTTTGGTTTGATGTTCTTCAACAACACTTTGAAGAAAAACATCAATCTCTCTAGCTAGTTTTTGTGCTCTTCCCTTCAATCCACTTATTCTATCAAACAATGATAACCACGGAAAATAATCACCAACACTAAAACTACCCACAATATGGCCAAGATTTGTCAACAAGTATTTAAAGTTTAATCCAGGATATGTCCTTCCAAGGGCCACCCGACAAATTATGTTATTCGTAAGTGAAGCAAACAACACACTTAAATCAACCACAGAACCACAACTTTCTCCAATCACACTAATCATATGGCTAATCTCTTGTTCTCTCACATGGCTAAATGACTTGACTCGTGTATTACTTAAAAGATGGAGCACTACAATACTCTTCAGCTGTCTCCAGTGTTCCCCGTAAGGAGAAAAGGCTATGTCCTTACAACCATAGAATAGTATCGTGGGCATAGTTAAGCTTGGTCGATTAGAGAATGATACATCATGGGATTTCATGATCTCTCGAGCTGCTTCCGCAGATGAGGCTACAAGTGTGGGTACGCTGCCAAGGTGAATGAGCATGAGTGGACCATATTTCTGTGAAAAGGCGTGGAGAGAGCGGTGTGCACTTGATCCTAGTTGGTGAATGTTTCCGACGATTGGAAGTCTTGGTGGGGATGGAGGTACGCACTTTTTGGTAGCTGAATGAAGTTTAATCCATTTAAAACGGAATAAGAACATCAAAATGATGAATGAAAACGAAGAAACAAGAAAGGTCTGCAAAGATAGAAAAATCAGCATGATGGTAATAGCTAACAAATTTTCTAGGATCTGTTTTTGAATAATTAACTTTTCTTGATCTACCTATTATGAGTGTATTAGAAGTCAAAAACTGACTACTATACTACTTAATTTAGAATCTTATCTTATTACTTTAGTAGCTCTTAACAATTCACACAACATTGACCATAGATAGAACTCATAGAAGCACCTGTCAATTATTAATCAACTTTTATCACACAAGTGTTCACAAAAATAAAAAAACACCTCCAAAGTCAAAAACCGCCAACCACATAATCTGACTGGTTCATATTAACCCTCTAGAGATATCATATGCAAGAATTATTGAAATTGAAAGTGATGTGGCAACCAATATATAACAATATTTAAAAATAATAGAAGATTCAGAATAAAAAACAAGAAAAGTAACTCGAAGTAATTCCCAAGTTACATGTTTAGCCATGCGGCAAGCCTTGTTACTATAATTGCAGACACTTGAGAAATTGTTCAGCAAACTTGGCAAAAAGTCAACTTAACAAGAACAAGAAGAAAATAGGTACAGAAGCTCCCCTCATCCTCTTTTACAGAGATGAGGTGGTAAAACATGTAGGGAAATCCTCCCCTCTATGGATCGGCTAAAGCCTTGAAAAGCAAACGAAATTCTTAATTTGTCTAAAATACTGATTAAGCTATGTACTATTCAGCTATCGAGCTACGTTAAACTTAAATACCCCTGCTACTATCCTATAACATGAAAACAATATAAGCAACTTCAAACTCGTTTAACCTGTTGAGCGCATTTGACCCGTTTTATCATAGTTAGAGTAATTTAGTACATTTGACCCGTTAACAATAAACTGCATAGTGCATTCTATATTAACCTTTTTATATTTTACATGTATGTGTTGAAACTTCCACCTCTATTAGAACGGATGTGAGGCAGTGTGTTATAAAACCTAAATATATCTGTTGCCTATGAATGGGCTGAAATTGCAGCCTCTATTCCTTTGAAGTTGTGTTTGCGGCTAATTAAAGAGATATAAACAGTACTAAACAGAGAGAATAGATTGATTCCAATTTAACAAAAATGTAAACAAAGATTTAGCATTAACGGAACTCTAACATGATTTAACTGAAGTAGAATTGATTAACTTAAAAAGAAAATAAAACATTGGAGCTTGTGTTGATTTAATTTACCAACAACATATAGAAGTTCCATGCTAATCATTCTTCGAATAGCTGAGAGCAAGATAACAAAGAAAGACATCTTGTAATATAATAAGTGAGTTTAGTGCATCTTTTGAATCAGCAGAACCAACAAAATATAATACCAGAAGTTTTGCACCTACCACATATATCGTATAATTAGGCACTAGAACCTAGGACTTGCGGTAACCACTAACGATGACTTCCTATGGATTGTAAAGCCATTAGCCTCACTCATGTCCATATCCTTCTCGTCAACTCCATTTGACAACACCAAATCAAATTTATATACGACATTTGCTAATGCAAGTTCCATGAGGACTGCTGAAAAATATATGCCGGGGCATCCTCTACGCCCACCACCAAATGGAAGCCACTCGAAATTTATCCCTTTATAGTCGATGGAATTGTTCAAAAATCTCTCTGGCCAAAACTTCTCTGGTTTTTCCCACAAAGTGGGATCTCTTCCGATTGCCCAAGCATTGATCATCACTTGTGTGCCTTTTGGAATGTCGTATCCCATGAGTCTGACTTCTTGTGTTAATTCACGAGGAACAAGCAAAGGGTTTGGAGGATGCAACCTTAAAGCTTCCCTGATGACAGCTTTGAGGTATTTCATTTTTTCTAAATCCTCTTCGAGAATCGTAGATCGTCCTTGAGCTACTTCTGTTACTTCTTGTTGCAATTTTTTCATTACTCTTGGATGTCTTACTAGCTCACACATTGTCCAATCTATACTGGTTGATAAGGTATCGGTTCCAGCACCAAATACATCCTACAAGAAACGCAATATTTAATTGTTCTTTACTTGATAATTCTTTTCATCTATATAACTTCAAGTTCCAAAATGATATTATATACTTTTGAATGAATAAAATGCAACTTGACTTGAAGAAGCAATGTTTTCATATGATATAAGTTTAAAAATTGGACTGTATGTAAGGATAGTAATAGAACATATTTAATGATCTCAGTTTAACAAAAAGAAGTTATCAGAATTGTGCTTAATTAATGGTATCTTATACCATTCCCTGTGGTATCAGACTATCAGGGGTTACGCCTCAGATCATAGACTCGCATATCATAGAGTTAAAAGATATCTTTGTTGCCGTAAAAAAAGGCTACTTTGTGATACAATAGCAAGAAGATGGAGAAATCATACCAATATGACAGCTTTAAGGGTATTTGTATCAATAATGAAGCCGGTTGAGTTGTCTTTTTGAACATCTAGTAAGATATCAACTAAATCTGGACTTTGATCAATCTCAAAATTCTCTCTTATTCTTTTATTTTGATGTTCTTCAACAACACTTTGAAAAAAATCATCAAGCTTTTTAGCAAGTTTTTGTGCTCTTCCCTTCAGCCCACTTAATGTATCCAAAAACGACAACCACGGAAAATAATCACCAACACAAAGACTACCCACAATATTGACAAGATCTGTTAGCAAGTACTTGAAGTTTAATTCGGGATATGTCCTTCCAAGGGCCACCCGACAAATTACATTATTCGTAAGTGAAGCAAACAATACACTGAAATCAACCACAGAACCACAACTTTCTCCAGTTACACTAATCATATGGCTAATCTCTTTTTCTCTCACATGGCTAAATGACTTGACTCGCATATTACTTAGAAGATGGACTACTACAATACTCTTCAACTGTCTCCAGTATTCTCCATAAGGAGAAAAGATTATATCCTTATAATCATAGAATAATATTGTGGCCATAGTTAAAATTGGCCTATTGGAAAATGTTATATCATGCGTTTTCATGATTTCTTGAGCTGCTTCAGCTGATGAAGCTACAAGTGTCGGTACGTTACCAAGGTGAATGAGCATGAGCGGACCATATTTCTGCGAAATAGCTCGGAGAGAGCGGTGTGGACTTGATCCCAGTTGGTGTAAGTTTCCAATGATTGGAAGTTTCGGTGGCGATGGTGGTAAGGTTTTTTTGGTATTTGAATGAAGTGAAATGTACTGTCGAAAAAAATACAGTGTTATCAAAATGATGAATGAAAACAAAGAAACAGCAAAGGTTTCTAAGGATGGAAAAATCATCATGATGTTATTGCCAGCAATTTGCTAGAAACTGGTTTCCATAAGGCCTTGTAGCAGAAGTATGTGCATTCATGCACATAAAGTCAAACACATGAAAGTCAATTTTCGAATCTTATCTTATTACTGTAGTTTTTAACTACCTAAGGAAAGTTCATACGTAACAATATATGTTGAACACACAAGTGCCCATAAATATTTAATAGTATCACTTGTCATTTGTCAACTACCGATTAAAAATATTATCCATTTATAAATTCTATGCTGAAACTCTCTCTATATATATATTAATATTAAGGTATGCAAAAATTAATGGATGATAAAATAAAGAATATTTTTTCCGGGTTTTATCAAAGTGCTCACCCGTTCCGCGACCTAGGAAGGGTGGGTCACGCTATGCATGTGCCCCTTCAACAAGTCATTTATGTCGCCCAATTTTATTCAAATTTTCCCACCAAAAGTACAAGGTCCTCACTCTTTGTCCTCCATATGTGTTGCACTAGGAACCACACTCTTATCATATTTCGTGTAAAAATTCAAGTGCGAGGTCACCAAATGCTTAAAAATGATGTAGTGGCCTAGGAAATCGTGTTTATTTCATTTAGATGCAAGACTTTTGATTTAGGTTTTATTGTTTGGGGTTTTGATTTAGGGGTTAAAGTTTATTGTTTGTATAGTTTGGTTTAGGGTTTATTGTATATGGTTTAATTTTTAGAATTTAAAGTTTAGAGTTTATGTATTATGTTGTTTTTTGATTAGATTATATAAAATAACAATTATTTCTTCAAATGATGTTTAAATTTATTATATTAAGAACACAATGTTAGATCATACATTAAACATATTGAGTGGTATCATTTTTAGTACATACGACTCTACCATCTCGCTCTACGACGTTGAACTTCTTTAGCATTCTCGTTCTCCAAGTAATGTTGTTCCGCCCATTTAACCATTTGATCGAAAGTGTAATCAGATTGTGTTATCTCTTTTTTATCATTTTCATTGTCACTATCGTAGTCAAGTCGTAGTCTGTTATCACATAACTTATCATTTTTGACAACCTAACATTTGGGCATATATACTTGACAATAATAAAATCATATGCATATCATAGTTGTTTGATATTTCAACTGCTCAAGCCAAATTATTATTATTGCTAAGTATATATGCTTAAATGTTAGGTTGTCAAAAATGATGAGTCATGTGATAACAAACTACAATAGTAACAATGAAAACGATTAAAAGGAGATAACACAATATGATTACACTTTCGATAAAATAGTTGAATGGGCGGAACAACATCACTTGGAGAACGAGGATGCTAAAGAAGTTTAAATTTCGTAGAGCATGATGGTAGAGTCATATGTATTAAAAATGATATCACTCAAGATGTTTAATGCATAGTTTAACATTCTTTATATAATACATATAAACATCGTTTGAAGAAATTGTTGTTATTTTATATAATCTAATCAAATAACAACATAATGCATAAATCCCAAACACCAAACTCTAAACCCTAAACGCTAAAAATTAAACCATATACAAAAACCTTAAACCAAACTATACCCTAAACAATAAACCCTAACTTCTAAATCAAAACTCTAAACTAAAAACCCTAACCTCTAAATCAAAATATAAGTCCTTACGTATCATTTATGTATCTAAATTGAATAAACACAATTTCCTAGGCCACTACACCTTTTTAAAGCATTTAGTGACATTGCACGTAATTTTTTACACGAAATATGACAGGAGTGGGGGCGCAACACATATAGGGGACAAGGAGTGAGGACCGTGTACTTTTGGTTGGGAATTTGGATAAAATTGGGTGACGTGGATGACTTGTTAAAGGGCCACATGCATTGCGTAACCCACTCTTCCTAGGTTACGAAATGGGTGGGCACTTTGGTAAAACCTAAAAAAAGTCCACATTTTATCATCTATTTCTCAATGTGGGCATATAGGTAATTTCACTTAAGATATTTCATACACGCAATAAAACAAGTGGTTAATGTTAATTACTAATTGAAGGTTGTAAGTTCAGACTTCATTATTGTCATGTATGTACGTGTTATTTGTTATAAAAAAAGAGTTAAATTCATTTAATAGTAAGAAATATTTTTTGAATATTCACATAGCTATGAAACTAATAAATTACCACAATACTCATCAAACTTTGTCAACTTTGTTTTGATATCATCATTAACCCGTTTTTTACCTCTATAATTCGTGTCATCTGACAAATATACATACCACGTCATCCACGTCAGATTCCTCATATATGTGTTCATTGTCATTTCCGATAACCTCCACGACCACACAAGTAACATAACTCTGAATCTTAACTACAATTAGAAAACAAACAAATCTATCACTATTGAAAACAAACCTAAAACATTAAAAAACCTGTTAGTTTGCCAACTACATATTTGTATTTTGAGAAAAGAATTATTAACGTTACAAATTTAAAAATGAGAAAAAAAGATATAAATTTGTGACAGATCAGCCTGGTCTAATCGGGTCAATGGGCTAGTCTTGAGTTTTTTATTACCTAAGGCGAGGCGATTAAAAATGTTCCTTTGAACAATAAGGTGTGCTAAAGCTATCCTAACTTTTCGCTGAGTAATCACTAATAATTACATAACAATCAAATCGTCAATTTCAAATATAAAGAAAAAATAAGAAAAAAATTTTAGTCTAATACATCAAAGTAAATTGTCTATTCTCTCCTCATACTCATCTTTCTCTCTCCCTCTTAACCATCACCATCTTCATTCCTATTATCTTTTTCTCATCACCAACAATATTGCACTTCTTTCACATATTATATAATCCCATTAGCATACAAAATCACACAAGACACAAATCTCAAAAAAAGAACAAAATAAAACCTACAAAAAAGCAATGACGAAAAACTACAAAGTAGAGAGAGGAGATGGGTTGTCGAAGATCCAACCACGTAGTCGTAGAGGTGACAATGGCCGGTCTATGTTCACGTGGTTGGATTTTTATCAAGAGAGTGAGAGTTGCAGGAATTTTTTTAAAGAGAGATTGTGTTGTCAATTTTTGTATGGTGTTAATCAGCAGTGATGGCTATGCGGTTGTGGTTGTTGTTTGATGACGCCGGATTTTTATTGTGTTCTATGTTGTTGTGTTAAAATATAGTTTTTGATTGCTTTTAAAGAGAAGTAAAACAAAATCTGTAACTGTGTGGGAGAGAAAGTTTGAACAGTCTATGAGAGAAAATTTTATTTATTCAAAGATTTTTTTTCAATAAAGGTGACTAAAAGTTTTAACTTTGACATATATAACAAGATTGGGTTAGTGAAATTAAGGTATTTGATATAAGTTCATAGGGTGACTTTTCAAAAAAAAGTAAATATCACTAAGGTTTAATTAATAAATTTTAGGTAGGAATAGTAGCACCCATAAAAAACATACACGCCTCTCTCAAGCATACACACAGTGACAACGCATTTCATACCACAACTGACATGCCGCTTGTCGTGAATAACACAACTAATCCACCACTTCAACAAACATCTCCGTCAAACAATGAATTTCGTTCCATCGCTCAAACAAATATCATTGTTGCATGGTTGTGACAACTAATGCCATGTGCTCAATTTTCATGTTTCGTTCAAACGATGACAACATTTTTTTCTTATCTTTTTTTCATCTTTTTTTCTTCCTTCTTTTTTTTTTAAAGTCAAATGTTTTCACATCCTAAACCATATATCTCACAATATATCTCACAAATGTCTCTGGCGAGGCTTGAACTCACAACCTTTAATTGGTGGACAACTCACATACCACTAGACCAAAGGTCTTGGGTTCCTTCCCTCTTCTTATTGGATGGACAATTCGGTAACATCTAATTTGTTAAGATTTCGGTTGGATGTTCACCACCAACTTAAATGTTGGATCTGCAAAAATCATGTTTGTTAGCCTTAAAATATGTTGACTTATCTGGATTTACATTAATTCATAAAAGGCTTGACACGTAGGGACTAGAAATGACAAGTTGTATAAGCTAGTTGTGTCAAGACCTATAAATACCCCCTCCATACTTTCATGGAGGGGTGAGGATTCATTTGTATCATTTCACCAAAGTGTGTGTGTGTGTTCTTTCTTTCTCTAAAACACATACACATCTTTCTTTTTTCTCTCTCTAAATAATATGGCTTACTTCTTGTTCAATCCTCCCCGACCTCCCGATCGTTGTTTTAGGCTAGAATCTTATGGGATAACAATTGGCATCAGAGCCTAAGGCATTTTTGTGTTGTTGGTTTGTGTTTTTGAATGTTGTTCGAAGCTTATTTGAGCATTTCGTGGCTTATTTTAAGCCTAAAAGCTACGACTTTTATATTGGTTGGTGGTTTTTGTGCAAAAAGCTTGAAACTTTCTCTTCTATATAGTTTCTAGCTTGTTTGTACAAGGGATTTATGGGTTTTCATACCCTTCATATGAGTTTTTTATGGTTCGAATGATGTTTTACTCGAAAATCTTGATTGAAAATTTTTCGTCGTAAAAATCATCAAGTTTGCATTTTTCGGGTACTAATAGGCTTAGATAAGAAGGTTGTGCAAGAAATTTCAGGTCAAAATCGTTCAAGACATGCCTTTTTGTGATTTAAAGATTTTGGGTTTCGTCTAGTGTAGACCGAACTAGTCACCCGAACTAGTTACCCGAACTAGTCACCCAAACTAGTCATCCTAACTAGTCAGGAGCCGAACTAGTCAAGCCTTCAAGACCCGAAGAGCCTTCAAGACCCGAACTAGTCAGGAGCCGAACTAGTCAAGCCTTCAAGACCCAAACTAGTCAGGAGCCGAACTAGTCAAGCCTTCAAGACCCTAACTAGTTAGGAGCCGAACTAGTCAAGCCTTCAAGACCCGAACTAGTCAGGAGCCGAACTAGTCAAGCCTTCAAGATCCGAACTAGTCAGGAGCCGAAGTAGTCAAGCCTTCAAGACCCGAACTAGTCAGGAGCCGAAGTAGTCAAGCCTTCAAGACCCGAACTAGTCAGGATCCGAACTAGTTAAGCCTTCAAGAACCGAACTAGTCAGAACCAATCTAGTCAAGAACCGAACTAGTCAGAACTGATCTAGTCAAGAACCGAATTAGTCAGAACCGATCTAGTCAAGCACCAAACTAGTCAGAACCGATCTAGTCGAGCATCGATCTAAAATGTTCAATGCAAACCGATCTAATCATTCCTTCACAAACCGATCTAAAAGGTTAACCAAGGAACCAATTTATCACCTAGAACCAAACTTAAACACCTTCCATAACACAAAAAACAAACACAAAACTTAATGCAAAAACGATCATTAAAGATTCACTTAAACGACAAACGGCTAAAGATTCAGATTTTAATGACAAGTGATCACGAAGTTAATTTTGTATCCCTTATTTGAGATTGAAGTGGGTTTCACGAAAGCGTCTACTTATTTCATCATCGAGACTTCCTTCTACTTTCTACCCATTTTCTTCAAACCTAATCTATCGATTGATGACTTGCTTGAACGTATACAGCTTATGATTAAGACTTGGATTATCTAGTTATTTCTTGATGTAAGGAGTTACATTGTAGTGCTCACGAGTTATAGCTATCACTAAAAGGAGTTACATTGTAGTACTCAGTGTCACACGCAGATGTCGATGTGGATAATTTCAAGAGGTGGTGTACTTCTTATACTTTTCTGGTTGGGTATAGAGTACTTATAGATTTAATCTTGCACCGTTCTTCAATCAACAACAGTGCAAGATTAAGTAACAAATTTGGGGGATTCTACTTCATTTTCAAGTTTGGTATATCGGGTTTACTTCACCAAGTGGTCACAACAATAGCCGACAGAATACAAGGTTGGTAAGTTAGCCAGAGAGTTTAAAGGTTGAGATGTAATCAGCAATTCTCACCGGATATTATTGTGCTATTCCACGACAATGGTACTTCACAGTCTAAGCAAAATTCTCAAAGTTCTTCAACGACATTCATATACAAGACCTTGATTATATCAAGTTTTCCTGATTCTTGCTTCATCTCCTACTACGGTTCGTGAAGTCAAGAGGGGCTTCCGATAGTTCGACAACCATCAATGGGTGGGGGGGGTGGCATGGTGTACATCCGAGACTTAGTTGACTTTGATTTCTAGGGGGTAGTAGCGTAGACTACTTTACTACGTATGGTTTATGAAGTATTCTGCATACGTGAGAAGAATTATTGCTGATTCTTTGCATGTACCTCCGAACAAATATTCACCAAAACCTAATGACAAGAAGCAGTAGTATTTGATGTGGTTTTCTACTTCTACAAAATTCCGCTGTGCACGTAAATGTCAAATAGAAGTTTTTTTAGCTACATCAAAGTTTCAGAATCTGCTCAAAATAGGGATGTTGGTTTGGGGGAAAGCTGATTCAGAAACTTCGCCAAAAAGGTGTCTATGAAGAAAGCTTTTCAAGACATGCTGCATGAATTGGGGGAAGTTAATCCAACTCATGCATACTACAATGGTTCATGTACAATTAAAGACATTGAAGATCCAAGCTGAAGTACAAGTTTCAAGACCAGGAGAACTCAGAAGACATCTTCAGCTTTAGAAGTACTTTGGAAGACTTTATTTGTGTTGTATTTGTACCTGATAGGAACATTATAAGTAATTCCATATGTCCACATATTGGGGGAAGATTGTTAGCCTTAAAATATGTTGATCTATCCGGAATTACATTAGTTCATAAAAGGCTTGACACGTAAGGACTAGAAATGACAAGTTGTATATGCTAGTTGTGTCAAGACCTATAAATACCCCCTCCATACTTTCATGGAGGGATGAGGATTTATTTGTATCATTTCACCAAAGTGTATGTGTGTTCTTTCTCTCTCTAAAACACATACACATCTTTCTTTTTTCTCTCTCTAAATAATATGGCTTACTTCTTGTTCAATCCTCCCCGACCTCCCGATCGTTGTTTTAGGCTAGAATCTTATGGGATAACAATGTTCCTCATCACCGTCGCATAACCCTTCACATTTTTTAGCCGTCATGAAGCTTCGCCACGAATGTCAAATCACCGTCATCGCCATCACTATCCCACCACCTCCATCAGCGGCGTGGTTTTAGCAGCTCAAACCCATTAGGTATCCCATTTGTTATAAATACTAAAAAGTATCGGTCACTACCAATATAGATAGTTGTAGCTCATAGATTAAACATATGTTATGTTAGCAAGTTAACTGGGCCAAAGACACATAGTAAGCCCAAGACACAAGCCCATGGCCGGTTAAGCTAGAAGTATTTATACCTTCTCCACACATGGAGAGGGTGTTGGTTGTTCATTTATTTCACACACACTTAATCTAATATTGTTTTCTTTGTTTCTCTCTCTAAGTGTTCATCCAATCACATCTTTCTCTCTCTAAACTCCATTCAAATTCTTCTATTATATGTGTTAAGATATTCTGCAATTGGTATTAAGAGCCATGGGGTGTTTGTGAAGGTTTTGTGTGTGTTTTTCTACTCTTTTTGTTTGTATAGTTTGGTTCGATCCATTAAAAAGTTTTCACTTTTTGAGGGTTAAAAAACCATAAAGCTTTAAACTTTACTCTTTATTTATCTTTGTTTAGGCTAAAAGTATAAGAAAATCTTTAAAAAACCATCAAAAACTTCATCTTTTTTATTCTATTTTTGTTAGAAAAAGGGTTTTATACCAAGAATCTTGATTTCAATTTTTTCGTGTCAAAAACGTTAAAGTTTATGTTTTTAAGCTTTTACTAGTCTTAGATAGGTAAGAAGTACAAGAAAAATCGAGTAAAAACGTCAAAAAGTGAGTCTTTTTAAGATTTTCGATTTTTGAGTTTCGAAGTGTATTGGGCGATTTATATGTTTCCTATAGGTGAATTATACGTTGTATTTGGTCAGGCAAAGTATACATTTTGTCCCACAGGTGATTTATACATATTTGTTCTATAGGCGATTTATACGTGTTGGTTCTATAGGCGATTTATACGTATTTGTTCTCTAGGCGATTTATACGTGTTGGTTCTATAGGCGAGTTATACGTGTTTGTTCTATAGGCGATTTATACGTATTTGTTCTATAGGCGATTTATACGTGTTTGTTCTATAGGCGATTTATACGTGACTTGCCAAGGGCGATTTATACGTTTGTGTTACCAAGGGCGATTTATACGTAATTTTTTGGAAGGGCGATTTATACAAAGGCGAATTATACGTGTTCATTTCCAAGGGAGATTTATACATTGTTTCTTAAGAATATTTATACATAATTTGATTGGGTGATTTATACGTTTTACTTGGGAGAACTATACACTTTCATTAGGTGAATTATACGGTTGTTCTTTGATTTGTAAAATCCCGTGAAAGCTTGATTTCCTGGTTTTATCAAGAATTGTAAAATCCTGTGTATTCCATAAGACTCAACTTCATTAATCAAACCTCACTTTATCACAACAACCTCCAATCACTATACGATCATTTAATCTTTTCACATTAAAATGGATTCAATTATTTCACTTGGACAAAATAATACTCTTGCGGAGTATATGATTCTCTCCGGTGCTAATAATCATCCACCGATGTTGGAGAAGGACTTGTATGATTCATGGAAAAGTAGAATGGAACTTTACATGCAAAATAGAGAGCATGGAGAATGATACTTGAATCAGTTGAAAATGGTCCACTCATTTGGCCTACAGTTGAAGAGAATGGTGTGATCAAAAGAAAGAAATATGCTGAATTATCTGCTGCTGAGAAAATTCAAGCTAAGTGTGATATGAAAGATACCAATATCATTCTTCAAGGTCTACCAGCTGATATCTATTCACTTGTGAATCATCACAGAGTTGCTAAAGATTTATGGGAGAGAGTTCAATTACTGATGCAAGGCACTTCTTTGACTAAGCAGGAGAGAGAATGTAAGCTGTATGATGCATTTAATAAGTTCACTCACATTAAAGGGGAAACACTTCACAAGTATTATTTGAGATTCACTCAGCTGATTAATGATATGAATATCTGCAACATGAAAATTGAACAATTTTAAGTGAATATAAAGTTCTTAAACAGTCTTCCACTGGAATGGAGCAAATTTGTAACTGATGTCAAGCTCCTGAAGGAATTGCATATAATGAACTTTGATCAGCTTCATGCATATCTTGAACAACATGAACTCCATGCAAACGAAGTCCATCTTCTGCGTGAACGCAATCAAGATCCACTTCCATTTGTAGCAAATCAGCAGATGACACCACCACACTTCAACACTTATCATTCTTCATACAACAATTCTCAGCTTCAACAACAGTTTTCACCATCTCAGTTTGGATCAATTCATCCCAATCAACATTACTCATCTACTTATCCATCACAACCTCAATTCAATCATTCATCTGTTCTATCATCATATCCATATCAGTCTCAAATGAATCATCAAACCTCATCTGTTCCACAAATTGCTTATTCATCACCTCAAGTTACTACACAACCAATGACTGAGTCACCTCTTATGGACTCAAGTTTTACTATTCTTGTATTCTCTCTAGGAGATGATCTAATTGTTTGTCTGATAACATCAAATATTTAATACTTTTTGGTGACAAAATACCCTTTAAAATACCTTCAAATGTTTTACTAACATTCAAAAACGGGATATTTTCTATTGTTTTGTAGTTTTCAGGTGAAATACAGGAAAGTGACAAGAAACAAGGGAAAAGGACTTAAAGTGTAAATTCTGAAGAATGTTATGGCGTAACACCAAAAATGGTTACGCCGTAACATAAATTAAGCAAGTACGAAGATCAAGGAAGACTTTACGACGTAACACCATATCTAGTTACGCCGTAATCCTGTATTTAGAAGGAAATCTCGTCAAAGTTATAGTTACGGCGTAACACCTTATCTAGTTACGACGTAACCATGAAGATCTATAAATATGGAATGAAGATCACGTACATATGGAAGTTATATGAAGGTTACGGCGTAACACCATATCTGATTATGCCATAACAGCTGCTTAATTATAGAATGTCATGTAAGTTGGTTATGGCGTAACACCTTTATTGGTTACGCCATAACAGGTTCGATATCTATAAATAGAGGCCTCATTCAAGCTATTTCGACATCACTTCCTCCACATCCAATTGGAAAGGCGACAAAGGCTTCCAGCCTTCAAAGAATTCCACCTGAAGTCCAAGAGAGATCACACTTTACTTACTTTTTGTATTTAATCATTCAAAATACGAATACTGTAAGAATTATGAGTTTTCAATATATGATTTCTTCTATCTCTTACTGTGTTACCGTTACCATGAGCGGCTAAGCACTTAAAGTGCTGGCCTAGTTATGTAATTACTTTTATTATGATTGTTTCCTGTTAAATTATGGTTTCGTTAGATATTCCTTGACTATCATGTAACCCTGGGTTTTAGTAGTACGGGTGATTTAGACCTAGCTTGCCCCATTAATAGATTATCTTGTCATGATGGGATCCAATGGGTACTAGGGAGGATCACTAACTCCTTACATGGTGTAGGAACTGACCGGTCACCGCACTTATCACTCAATACTTAAAAAGCATAGGAACTCTTTTAGAGGGGGTTAATAATCTTTATAGGTTATTAGATATGTTTTAGGGATAGTTGGGATTAATCACTGCAACCTGGATAAACTACCTCCCAGATGATTCAGGACTGATTCGGAATCGCTAGGAGTATAGGATAGACTGTATATGCACATTCAAGTCTATCGACCTTAGAAACCAGTAATGAAACCATAGTTTGACATTGCATAGGAAATTGTCTTCATAACAATAGTAATGAAGTAACTAGGTTAGCACGTTTTCTCTCTTGATATCTCATATCCTTTTACTTTCAGTTATTTATTTTTATTGTTCTTTTAATTTTAATTTAAATTAAATCAAAAACCATTTTCAAAACATGACACTTCAAATTAAAACTAATTACAACTTAGCTCTTGGGACGACCTCAGATTTACCATTCTATACTATCCACGATCGGGTTCTTTGCCCGTTAGTGCATCGTTAGGTAGATCGAGTTTTCTAAATTTAAAACTATGTAAAAATATATTTTAAAAGAAAATACGCATCAAATTTTTGGCGCCGTTTCCGTGGAGCTAATACTTTTAGTTTTAAAATGAGAACCAGAAGAAGCAAAGCAGGGACGGTTACTCCGTTTGCTAATCCGAAAAGACAATTTTGAGCAAGAAGGGAGGTTTCGCCCACACCCATTCATAACATCTATACATTCTATGAATCTGAGTCATCCGAGTCAGATACAGAAAATGTAGATATTGAAAGCCTAACCTTGGAACAATACTTAGCTTTCGACCAGAACAATACGAAAAAAAGATTCACCTGTCTCGATGACTCAACATTTGAAATTAAGGGACAAATTCTAAGGGAATTACGTAAGATTTCCTTCTCGGGTGGTCCAACCGATAGTGCTGTCGAACACATCAGTAATGTGCTTGAGATCGCTAGCATGTTCAACGCTCAGGAGTCTACTCTTGTACAAGTATTCCCTCTAACTTTGGAAGGAATCGCTAAAAGATGGTTCAAAAGAACATCGACCTAATGTACAAAAAGCTGGAGTGATCTCAAGCAAAACTTCATCCGGAGATTCTGCCCTCCTGCGATGATATTCAAACAGTTGAGTGAAATCCAAAATTTTAAGCAAGAAGATGGAGAATCCCTTTTCGATACTTGGGAAAGATATAACGACCTACTTTTCAAGTGTCCCTTTCACGATCTCAATGATTACCAAAAGGTAAACACCTTCTACAATGGATTAAATAACCAAACTCGACAAACTGTCAATACAAATGGTCTTATTCCTGGGTTGACGACTTTAGATCATAAATGGCATTGCGAGGAAAATTACACAACTACCCCTGACACATTACGTATTATCACTGAAAAGCTAAAACTATTAAACCACGAAATAGAGGAGCTAACAGTAGATTTTCGCAAATTAAATACGGATGATGTCAGAAAAAGTTACTATGCCAAGGTGAAAAGCATAAAATCTAGCAATCATCCAACCAACCTCAAAGACAAATTCGAGCAATGTCTGAAGGAATCTAGCGAAAGATAAGCAATCCAAAATGAGTGGATGAAGAAAATTATGATAAGTACTGATCTAAGTTTAAAGAATCATGATTCATCTATAAAAAGGCTAGAGCAAAAAGTAAATCACCTCGCTCAGTTAATCTCCACACACAACCCTAAGCACACTCTGAAGCCTAAAACGGAGACATTTGGTGAAAAGGTAAAAAGGCGCATCCTTAAGGAAAATAAGGAACCAATTACAACTCATGATAAACCAAAACAACAACTTCAAAAAGTAGTTTCTCATGAAATCAAGGAATCACCCACACACTACTCCATTACCCGTCAAAATAAACTTCCTCCAAAAGAACTGACGATCCTGAAGTTCATCCTTCTTGTATTATCGAAACCACTCCATGAGTAATCTAGCTTATCCTAGGGGCAAGTATCCACATTAATGCCTAATCTTATTCAAAAGATTAGGACTTGGGAGCTTGAAACCAATTAAAATGACTATCGAAATGGATGATAGATCCATGCAGTCTCCAAAAGGGATAAAAGAAAATGTTATAGTAAAAATTAGTAACTTTATTTTTCCCGTTGATTTCGTCATTCTCGACATCATGGAAGATGAAAAAGTCCCGATTATCCTATTGATGTCTACGGTAAAAAGATCTCTCTAGGAGTTGGAAATGATCAAGTGGTTTTTAATATCAATAAGAAAGAATCTCCTGCCTTTATTTCTCCTATTTGTGTTATAAGCGAAGTAGATAAAACGCAAGAATTAAATGATTTAGTCATGAATGATGAAAAGGTAAGGGACTTTGAAAATTACTTATCACCTGAATACGGAAGCCAAGATATAATTTCTCTCTCACCATCAGAATTAGCGAAAGACAAAGAAGAGTTTAGTATGACGCTCGGTGATCCTGACAAAAGGATGAGCATAGGACTAGAAGAATTTGTTGATATAGATGACATATGGGATGACCTAGATCTAGGGATTCTGTCCAATGAAAAAGCTACAACCGAATTTGTTGGGAATTATAGATTTGATGAGACAAAAGAAACAAGTAATGAAACAAAAGGATCAAAATCGTCATTAAAGAATTCTACAAGATGTAGGAGAAATATAAAGATTCTGGAAGATCTCCTTAAAAAGATAAAGATAACAGAAGATATTCCTTAATGTTTAAAAGATTTAGTTGTCTAATGTTTATCTTCCTTTGTAAGTCTTGGACCCTTTATGTTATAAAAGGAGGTTCTAGGCGTGTAGATTTAGATATACACAGAAAAGAAAAACGTGTGTGCGTATGCACAAGTTAGAGATGTAGATGTCTATTTGTTGTGTGGTTTAGCCTCAAGGTCAGGGTAACTTGATCCCTGTTATAGGTGGTAATACAATCTATTCTAATCAAATAGTATATAGGGTTGTGTTAAATAAAAGAAAACCTTGTGATAACATTGATTTGTTCCTTATTAATTCCGATATGCAAATATTCAATCTGTGTTATCATTATCCTAGATGAGAACTAATAATTCTCGAGTCTTAAACGATCTAAGGAGTTCTATTAGACTCCACAATTGGTATTAGAGCCACGTGGATCTTGATCTAGGATCTCAAGGGTTTTATTGGTTTTAGGGTTTTAAAGTTTCTGTTTTTTGGTGTTCATAGTCAACTTCGGTAAAGTTAGGGTTTTGTATAAACCCTAATTCGGTAAAAAACAAAATCTATGATAAATTTGATAAAAGCATATTGGATCTCTAATCTGCTTGATGGTATAAAGACTCTAAAGTTTGTGTTTACTGCTGCTCATTAAAAAAGGTTACAAGATTCGGTTACAACAGCAAACCCTAATTATTTTTATCAGTCGCAATGGTTTCAGATTCGGTTAGGGTATATATATGATTATATCTGCTGTTGATCTTTAAAGGGTTAGATGTGCTCAATTCTTCATGGAGCAGACGCAACAAGATTTGAAGACACAAGGTATTGGTGATTGTTTTGTGATAATAGAAGATGCAGCAGATGGTGAGACAAAAAAGGTTCGTGTTTGGTATCCAGAATCAAGTTATTAAATTAAAACAACAGGTTATCGTCAATCATCCAAGGGGTTCTTCTTGGATAGAAGAGAAACAGCAGATCACAAAAGGTTTGCAGTTTAGTTGTTTGCGCGTTACATATACCCCAGACGGTTTAAGGATTTCATTCACCTTCCCATGTTTATTTTGTGATCATATATGATGCTATATTATTGCTGCTGTCTGGTTTGGTGATGACTGGTATGATCGTGGATTGGTTAACCCTAAAACGACGAGTTCTTTTCATAAATTAATACTGCTTTGGTGTTTGCGTTTGAAGAAGCAGTTTGGGTTATGACTCACAAGTTTTGGGATTGGATCTGATAAGGTATAATGAAACCTTAATGCTAAGAATGATTGGTTTATTTTTAGGATTTGTGTTTGTTCCCATGAATAGCTTTTTAATGCTGCATTACTTCATGAGTATTAAAACTGTTAGATTTTGAACAGAAGATTAATGCTGCTTAAAGCACTTAGTGGTTTGTTACTACTACTAAGGTTGGAAGCAGTTAATACTGTTAGCGTTCATGAAGATAATACTGCTAAGGCTTAGTATTACTACTGCTAGTTCGTGCAACAGTAGTAAGTTCAATATTAATGCTGCCAAGGTGATTTAGTGCTGACCGAATTATAAATGTTGCTATTTCTACTGCTAGCATAAAACAGTTACTACTGCTAGGCTTTTTGGTGATAGTTAATACTGTTCGAGCTCTAATGATTTTATGTTGCTAGCTTTGTCCATTATCGGATGACACACACATGATGGATCTCGAATAAAACAGAAAACCAAGATTGTTTGTTTTTGGTTTTACTGTTTGGATTTTGGATTTGGTTTAAATGTTCTTAAACGTTTTAAAGGCTCCCGTTATTGTTGGTTCCTTAATTTAATTGGTTACGAATAATATGTGTTATCTCTTATTGATGATGAGTGGAAATTACTTGGGTTTGCGTTCTTATTATACCTTTTAGCAGGAGGTAACTTGTTTGGTTTTTCAATGTAGTGACAAGACTTGTCAGAATCTAGCAAAGTGTGTGTTTTTATAAACTTTTGGTGCGTCAATGCCAAATTTGCAATCACTTTGGTATGTGTCTCATAGAAAATGATGATTTTTCAAGAGGTTTGCGGTCTAACTTATATTTCAATAGATGTATTTAAAGTTATTAGTCACACGGTGGATACTACAAGATATAAGACACAAGTTTGGGTTATTCTACTTCAGCATCAAGTTATACTTAGTTTTCTTCATTAGTAATCATTACATAGAGCTTACAAAATTGAAGATTCAAGAAGTGGTTAACATATGGGTTTCAGGGGAAGCTTATTGTTAAAATGTTTAACCATTTACATGTGACATTGAGGTGAAGGTTTTTACTACTCAACGTGCTCAGTCAATTATTAACTACAGGCTAGTGTGAGTTTTTACTACATAAAGTTCATTTTTCTTATTGTGCTTAATGGTGGGTAATTTGAGTTGTTCCTTGAGGAAAATAAGGAAGCAACTGCAACTCATGATAAACCAAAACAACAACTTCAAAAAGTAGTTTCTCATGAAATTAAAGAATCACCCACACACTACTCCGTTACCCATCAAAATAAACTTCCTCCAAAAGAAATTGATCCCGTCAGTTTCATCATTCCTTGTATTATCTCAAACCACTCTATGAGTAATGCTTTAGCTGATCTAGGGGCAAGTATCAGCATTATGCCCTATTCCTTTTTCAAAAGATTAGGACTTGGGAGCTTGAAACCAATTAAAATGACTATCGAAATGGCTGATAGATCCATGCAGTCTCCAAAAGGGATAAAAGAAAATGTTCTAGTAAAAATTAGTAATTTAGTTTTTCCTGTTGATTTCATCGTTCTCGACATCATGGAAGATGAAAATGTCCCGATTATCCTAGGCAGACCCATGTTAGCAATCGCTCATGCAAAGATTGATGTCTACGGTAAAAAGATCTATCTAGGAGTTGGAAATGATCAAGTAATTTTTAATATCAATAAGAAAGAATCTCCTACCTCTATTTCTCCTATTTGCGTTATAAACGAAGTAGATAAAACACAAGAATTAAACGATTTAGTCATGAATGACAAAAAGGTAAGGGACTTTGAAAATTACCTATCACCCGAATACGAAAGCGAAGATATAATTTCGCTCTCACCATCAGAATTAACGGAAGATAAGGAAGAGTTTAGTATGACGCTCGGTGATCCTGACAAAAGGATGAGCATAGGACTAGAAGAATTTGTTGATATAAATGACATGGGATGACCTAGATCCAGGGATTCTGTCCAATGAAAAAGCTACAACCGAATTTTTAAAAAGCGGTGACATAATCCATTTACACAACCTTGATAATTTACAACTTTCTTGCAAAATAGGGTTTGTTAGTTTTAACCCCTATTTTGTACCACAAACTCCTTTCAACATAATATCCAGAAAAGTCTATAACACCATCATGAATCATGAAATAATGTATTCAGGAATTAACATGGTGGGACTTGCTAAAAATTTACGTGTGTTCATAGGAAACCACCAATTTTTAGTTGATTTTATCATCCTCAAAAACATTAGTAAATTTGTGGAAAAAGGATTAACTGAGGTTCTGTTTGGACAGCCTTTTAAAGAACAAATAGGACTGGTTGAGGACCGGGGTAAAGGAACACTTTGGTTTAAAATCGGTAATGATAAAACAATATTTCATATGCCGCAAGCCGAAAAAGTCTTTAGGAAACTAATGGTAAAACAACATAACTCAATGGGACCCCTGTTAAAAGTCAGTGACAAAGATAAGAAAAGAGGAATCCATAAGCCTGGAAAAAGATTAAGGGATTTTATAGAGGTTCCTTAGTTTGGGAAACGAGTACAAATATGACCAGGAAGTTGTAGACTGGATTCAGGGATGTATTGATGACGGGATGACGTAGAATGAGCATGAGTCTAACTTAAAGACTCGGTAATAAATAAAAGTGCTTGTCGGGAGACAACCCATCTTTTATTTAATAGAATTTCTTTTTGCATTAGTTGGTTTGCATGTTTCTTACTTTATTTTGCAGAATATAGAAGCTAGGAGGCAATTATCGAGAGCGGCTCGACTCATAATCATTTGGTAACTTTGCTGAAATTGCAGTAGTTACGGCGTAACAGATTAAGTTTACACCGTAACCACTACAGTTACGACGTAACCCATTTCATGGTTACGTCGTAACACCTTAAAACTTAAATTTTTTACCATTTTATTACGACGTAACCATCATGCTTACGCCGTAACCTCCTCCTGAATTCCTAAAAATTTAAGTTTTAAACATGTCTAAACCTTGTATATGTAAATGGACTTTGTGGGTATGTTCGCTGGAAGCCCTCACGAGACTAAACTCGTCCACTTGGGCCCCCAAGTGGTTTAAAAGGCTTGTTGCATATGCTAAATGCAACCGTGATTTCTACAAAGTTTGTATTTCTTGCACACATCATAATTCTTGTAGAATGGTTTTATGCTTTGGTTTGTTTCTGTGATCACAAGGGATAAAGAGCTTGCGGGAAGTCGGAAGTAAAGATTTCTGCCAAATTTCAAAACAATGCTCAGGGAGTTTCATGTCTTAATTCTACTATTTTCTTATTAATTTCATTTCCTTAATGTACAATAGGGACATTGTACAAATCAAGTGGGGGGATAGGAATAGAATTAATATTTGACGTATGTTTTGCCTTTGATTTTCTAGTTTTCTTTGAAAATTATGCCAATTTTAAAAAAAAATTGACAAATTTTTCTTAAATAAACTAGAATTAATCTTTGCTGAATGCACATTACCCTTTATTACTATTTGGTGAGATTTAAGCCTAATATTCCGTTTCCATCATATTACTCAAAAATTCACCAAAATATTGAGTGTGCTGGTAGTATTGTAGACTTTAGAACTTGGCATGTACATCATTTCGAGACCTAATTGATTAGCAGGAATAGATAGTTCAAGAAGGCAACACTTAGGAAATCACCCAAATAACCTATGTGTGTGCATTTATCGACTTGTTACACTGACTTGTCGACCTCCCGTGATAAACCCTTATATTGCATTCATTATATGTGCAAGATACCCTTAGAACACCCATGTTAAACCAATCTATGTTTTCAACCTACTCTATATATTTTGTTACACCATTTCACCTTAGCCTACCCGGTAGTCTTTATTTTCTTTGTGTTGAAATCTTTGGCTACTTAAGTCCATGGTTCGGGGGAATGGGAACGAGAATTATATACTTTCGTGGAAGACCAATCAGTTATGATCTGTCAAGACCCCCTTGTACCACCACTTTCGACATTGTTTATCTCAAGTGGGGGGATGTACGTGTAATATCAAATGTTGCAGGGGCAATAATTAAAGATATAAACCCTTGTAGCATTTGCATATTTACCAGGAAGAAAAGAGGGTGCAACAAATGGCCACCCATGAGCTAAAAATATAAAGATGGTGCAAAATAAAAAATAAAAAAATAAAAAAATAGAGCTAGTAGCCCATAATTACACCAAAACATCTTTGTAAAATGAAGCTCCCATTACTACACCAAATCATACCGATACTTATGGAGAATGGAGCTAGTAGCCCATTATTGAAGATTAAATTTTCAGACTTTGACTCTTGGACCCATGGATGGACAGTAGCTAGTTATGAAAACCTTAGACTACTTTAGACTATTTGTTTTGTGTTTTGACATTATCAACCATTGAATGTGTATCCCATGTCTATCCTAACCCTTAATCATCCTTTAAACCATAATACCCTTGTTGTCTTTGAGAGTTATTTAGACCCTAATTCTAACTGGTGCAGACTTGTGTACTTTCCAAGCTTATGATAGGATACATGCTATGACTGTGCAATTGAGAGATCACCCCAAAAATGAAACACTTAGACTAGTGGAGAGCTGAGTGACTTTTATCCCTTTTTCGTGAGGTGTTCGGCTTTGATGTTTTCTAGCATAAGAGTTTTATAAATTCATTTCTTAAAGTTATTCTCGAGAAATCTTTTTATGAAATGTTTTAACAGGTTCTACTTGAGGGCAAGCAGAAGTCA
Source organism: Tanacetum coccineum (assembly GCA_026074375.1). Classification (NCBI taxonomy): domain Eukaryota; kingdom Viridiplantae; phylum Streptophyta; class Magnoliopsida; order Asterales; family Asteraceae; genus Tanacetum; species Tanacetum coccineum. The sequence goes on along the minus strand of BQNB010021301.1, from coordinate 35,673 downwards.
GGTGGGGGGTATTTGATAACATCAAATATTTAATACTTTTTGGTGGCAAAATACCCCCTAAATTACCTGCAATTGTTTCATTAACACTTGAAAACAAGATATTTTCTATTGTTTTGTAGTTTTCAGGTAAATGCAGGAAAGTGACAAAAAACAAGGGGAAAGGGACTTAAAGTGTAAATTTTGAAGAATGTTACGGCGTAACATTAAAAATGGTTACGCCGTAACATAAATTAAGAAAGTACAAAGATCAAGGAAGACTTTACGGTGTAACAACATATCTCGTTACGTCGTAACCCTATATTTAGAAGGAAATTTCATCAAAGTTATCGTTATGGCGTAACACCTTATCCAGTTACGCCGTAACCATGAAGATCCACAAATATGGAATGAATATCACGTACATATGGAAGTTATATGAAGGTTGCGGCATAACACCATATTTGGTTACGCCGTAACAGCTGCTTAATTATGAAATGCCTTGTAAGTTGGTTAAGGCATAACATATTTATTGGTTATGCCATAACAGGTTTGATATCTATAAATAGTGGCCTCATTCAAGCTATTCTGACATTACTTCCTCCACATCTAATTGAAGAGGCGACAAAGGCTTCCAACCTTTAAAGAATTTCACCTGGAGTCCAAGGGAGATCACACTTTACTTACTTTTTCTATTTAATTGTTCAAAATACGAATCCTGTAAGAATTATAAGTTTTCAATATATGATTTCTTCTATCTCTTACTATGTTTCCTTTACCATGAGCGGCTAAGCACTTAAAGTGCTGGCCTAGTTATGAATTTACTTTTGTTATGATTGTTTCTTGTTAAATTATGGTTTCATTAGATATTCCTTGACTATCGTGTAACATTGGGTTTTGGTAATACGGGTAGTTTGGACCTAGTTTGCCCCATTAATAGATTATCTTGTCATGATGGGATCCAATGGGTACTAGGGAGGATCACTAACTCCTTACCTGGTGTAGGAACTGACCGGTCACCGCACATATCACTCAATACTTAAAAAGCATAGGAACTCTTTCAAAGGGGGTTAATAATCTTTATAGGTTATTAGATATGTTTGGGGAATAGTTGGGATTAATTACTACAACCTAGATAACCTACCTCCCAGATGATTCGGGACTGATTCGGAATCACAGGGAGTATAGGATAGACTGTATATGCACATTCAAATCTATCGACCTTAGAAACCAGTAATGAAACCATAGTTTGACATTGCACAGGAAATTATCTTCATAACAATAGTAATAAAGTAACTAGGTTAGTATGTTTTCTCTCTTGATATCTCCTATCCTTTTACTTTTCAATTATTTATTTTATTGTTTTTCTATTTCTTTCAATTAAAATCAAAAACCATTTTCAAAACGTGACATTTCAAATTAAAACTAATTACAAAGGGCCAAAATTGCTAATTCCCAAACTGTTCTATAACTAGAAATAAGAGAGAACCAAAAGACAAGGACCATTTGTGTTACAAAGCCAAAGTTTAAACGAGTTTTACCCATTTCAGTTATAAAAAAGGCGGGTAAATCCCATTTACTGTTCATCATCGTCCCAAATGTGCCCTTGGCTCAAAACAAAGGGGTTTTTAAAATTAGAGGGTACTGTCGAAGTAGGGGCGGGAAACACATTTACTATTCATCGTCTTCTCCGTTTTCACCCCATGGTAAAACAAAGGGCAAATAAAAATTAAAGGGTACGGAAGACAATTCAAGGTCTCTCTTACAAGATGGCAGGGATAATTTAGTCTAATCAAGGGGATACTTATCCTAGCTCAAGCTCAATGCCACGTAAATCAATGAAAGAAGCACAAATCTATGTGGGTTTTTGTACTAAAACACTCACAAAAGAAGCACAAACGTCACTTCAATAGAACGACACGCTGGCAATCCTCAGGTGTCCTCAACTTGATCAAACGGCCACAAATGAAGCTCAAATGATTGAAGAAATGATTGGCCAGGATTGAAAGTTTGAAGAGCAGGGCTAGTGATCCTAGAAGCTTCTTTCAAGTGCTATAAATAGAGGCCTTTTCTACACTCAGGGAGTAGTTTTTTTAGTAGTAGTTATTTGAATTTTTAGCTTAATTGTTTTAGCTTATTTTCCTTAAAATCGTTTTGTATTCTCTTTTCAGTAATGTAATCAAGGTTTCTTTGTTAATAAAGTTAGTGTTTACTTATAATCTTCTCAAATCTATTTTATATAAGTCACAATAAGCCTCTTTCAGTCTATAAGTCTGAAATTAGAGCTGTTTGAAATTCGATATTAATCTTATTCTAAACCTTAAATCAGTAAACCTATTATGGTCTATTGATATTAGAGCTTTTGGAAGGGGATTCCTTAACTGGAAAGATGTCCCAGGATTATACTCTAGCTTATCTAAATAACTAGAGAGCTTGTAGCTGCCTTAATTGGTCCTCTTGTTCAGCTAGAGGAGTTTGTAAGTTTCTCTTTCATTCTAGTTTTAAATAGTGATATTATTGCTTGCTATGTTTAGATCTGTTTATTTGCTTACTCTCTCTTTGCTTGTTAGTGTTTAAATTATCTCTTTAGTGCTTATTTAGTATGTGTCTTATTGTTTTTGCTTAAGTAGTTATAGATCTTTAGTTATCAATTTCTGTCATAAAAACTCATAAAATCCAAAAACATTAGTTTAATTAGTTAAGATCTTAGAATTTTGCTTATTCAGTTGTTTAATCATGATTGCTAAGTTTGTTTTAAGCTAGTTTTTATCTGGTATTTAGTATTTGTTCATTAGATTTCTCTTAAAAAGCTTTTCTCAAATCTGTCATAATGATAAAGGGGTGTTTGGATTAGTGCACTCTTGAAATTGCACTAGCAGTACTAACCTGAGTTAGTACTGCTAAGCCTTTACACTACCAGTACTAACTTCCAAAGTTAGTACTGCTCTTACAAGTTAATACTGTTAGTTTAGATTTTGGTTTAGCTTTAGCTTATTATGAATTTAGTTTTAATTTTCATTTTTTAGCTTATTTCATTGCTTATTTAGTTTTCAAAAGTCAAAATTGCACCAGCAGTACTTTCAAGTGAAAGTACTGCTGAACTTTTTACACTAGCAGTACTAACCTCAGTTAGTACTGCCGTGTTCTCAGCTTCATTTAGATAAGTAATTATAGGATTTAGCTTATTAAATTCAGTAGGATTTAAGTTTTCATATAGCTTAATACAGTTTAAGTCTTAGTTTGCAATTTCTAGCTTATTTCCTTAGTTTAATTTAGCTGTCAAAAGTCATAAAAAAAACCTTAAAATTCCAAAAACAGTAGGAACTTAAGCCGAGTCTAAATTTGTTAAATCAGCCTTTAAGTCTAGATTTTATAGCTTATTTAGATGGATAATAAGTAGATTGATAAGTCCTTTAAGTTTCAGAGTCTAGTTTAGCCTCTTATGGTTTTTAGCTTGCTTGGATTTTGAGTTACTTTGCTTATTTCCTGAGTTTGCTTATTTCATGATCAATTTCAGTAGCATAAAAGTAGTTTAAGCTTTAGTTTCTTTTCATTTATAGATTAAGCATATCATAAGCTCTTTAGAACTTCTTTCCTTTTTCATTTTTATCTAGTATTAAGTTTTTTATAGCTAAATTTCTAAAACCAAGGGTTAAGCCCTACTTTCTGAGGTCAGCTGCTTAATAAGCTCTTATTGAGCTTATTAGTGGTTTTTAGATATAAGTCTTTTCATTAAAGTTTCTCTCTTTAAGCTGTTTTACAACTTTGCTTCTTTGAGTTTTTCAATTTAAGCACTTTTCAAATTTCACCTTAATTTGGGACTTAGTTTGCTGTCGGGGTAGAATCTCAGGGTAGATAGTGTAACTTTTCAATTTTAATTGTTTTTCAGTTAGTCCCTCCGTTAGTTTGTTAGTTTCCCCGTTAGTTTCTTAGGTTTTTGCACCATTAGTCCTTAGTTAAGTTTAATTAGGTTTATTAATTTTAATTAGTATTTAGGTTTGATTTTTAATTAGTTTAATTAAACTTTTATAAGAAGTTAAAAATTAGGGCTTTTGTTTTTAATAATCTTCGGCAATTTTTCTTTATCTAGAAAAATTTTAGTTTACATTTTTAGGATTTAAAATTTGTTTATTTGCTTAATTGTCATTATTTGTTGCTTCTTAATTAGTAGTAATAGCCTATCCAAAATATCTTTGTTCCATTCAAATCAGGATCCGAACCTAAACGTGGTTTCAATTTCACTAGTCATTGGGGAAACGACCCGGGTGATCATACTTGCCCGGTTAAACATACGTATATTATATATTTTATATATTATTTTTGTAAGTTTTAAACTTTTTACCTTAGTTAAAGGTGAATAGTTGGAATTTACCTAAGTAGTATTTTTATTATATATTTTATAGGTACGTAAAACTGCAATCAGTTTTTGGCGCCGCTGCCGGGGACTAGTGTCTACGATTCCTACGTTTTTGTTTGTTGATTTGGTTTGAAGATCCTTTCGTCCTCGAAAGTTTCATTCTTGTTTTTAAAATTCAAAAATAAATGCCGCACAGTTTCCATGATTTCAATGAGAATGAAAAAGTTTTACGAAAGACTTGGTAGAAATACTACAATTTGATGCAAACGAACCAAGTTGGCTTTGACTTAAAACCAAAGAGTTGAATGCTACAATTGCCACAAGACGAGGCATTTTGCTAGAGAGTGTAAAATCAAGGGAAATCAAGATAATAAGAGGAAGATGCTTGGACTCTGGAAACAGGATGGGAGTCAAAACTGGAAAGAAGGAGGACTCTAAAGCATTGGTGACATGATGGAGAAGGGGTAGATTTGGACCTTCACTCAGAGAAATGAAGATTATGCTTTGATGGGCTATGATGCAACATGTCAGAATCAGACACAGAGGTAACTTTCTTGTTCAAATGAGTGGTAAGAGTCTTCATGCTAAGCTTAAAAAAACTGTATGATGTCTCAGAGAGATGGAGAACAATTAGTGATAGAAGAATAAAATTAAATGCATATACTCAGGTCTAAAGAAGTTGAAGCACATTTAGTTGCTCATCAACAAGGACAACTGTAGTATGAACAAAAGATAAAATTTATAAAAATAGATTTAGATGATAAAACAGATGTTCTAACATACCATAAGAAACTTTTGGCAGAAGCTATGTGTAACATCCTGGAATTTTTGACATTTTAAAGGACTATTTTAAATCTTTGACTTTTTGACTTTTGGTCTTTTATTGTCACATAAAACGATTACCGCGTAACTGGTAAAATTTTCGGAACATATTTCAATAATAAATCATATTTATTATTACACACCTCGAGTACAAAGTTAATTTTTAACTTATTTGATTCGAAAACGAAATTAAATATTATTATATATTTTATATATATATATATATATATATATATATATATATATATATATTATATATATATATATATATTATATATTATTATATTATATATTAATTAATAGTTCGAAATATCAAAAAAAAACGAACCATATAAATTCAGTGTTCATTATTAGGACTCTAAAGCAATTTTTGATTATAAACGACATTCCTGACAACATTTTTAGTTTTGACCGAGACCGAAACAGTCAGGAAAGCTGTCGGGAATTGCCCTAGCAAGACTTAGAAATGAGAAATAATTTAATTTTATGTATATTAACACTTTTTATTATTAATAAAAATATTTAATAGATGTAGTCTATCATTTTATTCGAAAAGTTTGTTTGATAACGCAAATATACGGTGTTTTAAAAATTTTTATTTTAAGTTTTACTTTCGAACGAGACGTACGGTTTCACAAAATAAATAACGAATATTTTTATTAAATGTTATAAAATATTTATGAAATATCATCAAGTAAATACTCATTTTTATCAGAAAAATGATTTGGAAAACAACGGCGCAAGTTTCGTGCGTTAAATCATCCGTTAAGTCGTTCAAACGAATCTTGAACCACTATTTTACAAAATATCACTCACAAGTTACACTTTTAGTCCCTGGGTGATATTTACATAAATTACCCCAAACTTATTTATACTTGACACTTTTATTTAAAACTTTTAATATATATAAAAGTTTTATATCATCTTTCATTTAATTCTTATATACAAACACACACACATATAAACCCTCCCTTCTCTCCCATTTTATCCGGCCACCCTCACCGCCGGCCACCACCGACGCCGGAAAACTTTTCCGGCGGACTTTTCCGGCCAACTCCAAAAATAATCTTTATTACCCGATCTACCCGATCCCTCAACTCACGCGCCGTCACGCGCCTCCACCACCGCAAGCCCACCCCACCGAAACCACCACCACAGCCGCCACCTCCCAAGGGTGCGCGTGGTTTTACAACCACCACCAAAGGGTGCGTTTGATTTTTATAACAGGGGGGGTGCGTTCGTTTGAATGGCAGCAAGGGGGGGGGTGTTCGGGTGGCTGTCACGCAACCATAGGGTGCGTTGATTTTGTTATAACACAAAAAGGGTGCGTTGGTTTGAGACCGACACCACAAGGGTGCGTTCGGTGAGGTGGCAGCCACCACCGAAGGGTGCGTGTGGGTGGCGGCCACCACCATTAGGGTGCGTTGGGTGTTGTAGCAGTAGTAGGGGCTACGTAAGGGGGGTATTTGTTGGCTGTGAAACCACCTTAAGGTGCGTTTGGGGTGGCAGCCACCACCATGGGGTGCGGTTGGGTGGCAGCCTCCACCATAAGGTCCATTTTGGTTTGCTGGAAAACACTAAGGGTGTGTTTGGGATAACGGTTAAACAATAACAGGGAGCTTGGGTTTAGCAGAAAAACTGATTAGGGTGCGTTTGGTTGCTTGAAAACGCACCAGGGGTGTGTTTGGTTTCGGGTCAAACAGATTAGGGTGGGTGTGGTTTAGCATAGAACTGACAAGGGTGCGTTTGGTTTAGCGGGAAAGCAATAAGGGTGCGTTTGGTTGGCTGTTTAACAGCAAGGGTGTGTTTGTTTGGTTTAGCGGGAAAGCAATAAGGGTGTGTTTGGTTGGCTGTGATACAGCATCAAGGGTGCGTTTGGTTGGTAGAATCCGCACAAGGGTGCGTTTGGTAAATATAAATCAAATAATAAAAGGCATTAAGATTTTATATATATTAAAATCGGATAAATTGGTGGTAAAATTGTTAAATAAATACGATGTTTATTAATTTGTGAGTTTAGATATAATAACGTGAATATATATATGATATATCTGAAACAAGCGGGAGTTGGAAAAATGGAAACCCGAATAAATTGCAACATATATTGAATAAGGGAAAACATTAAGCTTTACGAATATGGAAAACATTAAGTTTTATGAATGTGGGAAACGTTTTGAAAACGGGAAAGTCATGACGAAATTTGTATAAATTTATATGTTTAGCAATGATTTAATAAAGCTTATATTATTTTAGAACGAAAATAAAGGGTGACCAAGTTTTATTTTAAAAAAGGAATACATTAACTTGCTATATACAATAACCGACAATAACGAAACTTATAGTTTTCATCGAGGCAACTGTTTTAGACACAATCTATCGTAGAAACGAAATATAATTTATAAAATATTATTTTATATTTTATAATGGTTATAAACTGTTACAAACATCGGTTGTTTAATTCATAACGTTAAGACATTTGTCTACTTTTATTCAAAGTCTTTTTATTAACTGAATTGGGTTCAAACTAATTGGGTTAATTATTTACACACTTATTATATAATACTTGCAAAATATTATATATTTTTCATTAATCTTCGGATTGTTTTTATTTGTTATATAACTCACGGTACGAGTTATATAAGGGTTTATTTTTATATGTAATATATAAAGAATATATTACACACGTTGCGTTACTTTTCAAATTATTTATTTAACCAACCACCAAACCATTACAACTTTAAATCTAAATCTTTTATCAACTGTGTCCGTTGACAATAGCTATCCCCCAAATTCGGGACCCAAAAATTCTAAATCCTAGGCTTGTGGGTCTTAACGGTCAGTTAAGCTGCAACTTCTGATCGGCCGTTTCGTCTTCGTTCGTGTTGTTGCATATTAGATGCCTAACTGTTCAATCGTTCTTCATCATCGAGGTGAGTTCATAACCTCGCTTTTCAATCTTTTGAATGTTTATAAACCCGCGAGGGGGATACATGCTTGTCTACAAACTCTTACACTTACTCGGTTACCTTATAACAATGTGATTGTTTTTAAAGGATATTGTGAGTTTATAGCCCCACGTTTTACATGTTTTATATATATATTTTTGGGGTGAGAACATGCTTGTTTACAAATGCATTTACATGATTGTTTACAAATTGGTTTACATACTCATTTACATAGCTCGCTATGGGATACATTACTTGACTTCATTTTTGGTCACGAATGCATATTTTACTTTTGAAAAAGGATTACGGATTAGATTAAGTGGATTGAACTGATGACAAAAATGGTACTGCCCGGGTGTTCTTGGAGGGAACACCGGTAACGGGAGTACATATTTTTACTTTACTGCCCGGGTGTTCTTGGAGGAGACACCGGTAACGGGAGTATATATTCCTTAATACTGCCGGGTGTTCTTGAGGGACACTGTGATGGGTATATATAAGTCTACGTCACAGCTTCATGAACTGTAAATCACTTAGAGGGTGAGCGCGAATGTTATAAAATAGATCTATTTGGGATTGATAATCCCCGTTCGGGTGATTAGCTATCACTTGGCAAACGAACGTTATAGCATGTTGTCTACGCGCATGTTATAAAATAGATCTATTCGGGATTGACAATCCCCGTTCGGGTGATTAGCTATCACTAGGTAAACGAACGTTATAACATGTCGGATTACGATTGGTTGGGACTACAGGGCCCCCAACAAATACACATGAATTTTTACTGTTATATTAGTGTATTGGTTTTCATCAAAATTTAGAGTATCGTAATAATTGTTTTGATACCACATGGATATTTCTGTGCCTTGAATAAAATGGCAATGCATACTTTGAACAAAGGTGGTCCAATTTACATACGTTTTGGTGACTATTTGCGGATTTAAATAGACATGCATACTTTACGACTCTTTGATTAATAATATTTATACATACGTTTTGGTGACTATTTGAGGATTAAAATTGTCATGCATACTTTACGAAACTTTGTTCAACATTTATACTTGCAAAAACCTATGAACTCACCAACTTTATGTTGATCGTTTTAAGCATGTTTTTCTTAGGTGAATTAGATGCTTGGCCTATTTGATGTGCATTGGAGTCTAATCTGACAAGATTTCATCATGGATTTCTACAAATGATCAAATCTCGTTGTGTTGCTTTCAAGCTTTTCATTGTGATGCAATTATGGGACAAATGTTTTATCAATTTCAAGAAAAATCAACTGCGATTACTTTTCAGACGACACATTTAGAGGTCGTTATTTTGTATCTTGTTGCTGTTGTATTATGATTAGTAACGCCCCGGGACGTACTTCCGCTTGCGCCACGCGTTTTTGGGGGTGTTACAGATGGTATCAGAGCACTGGTTTATAAAGAACTAGGTTGCATATTTTACCTATAGACTATAACCGTTTTCACAAATATTGCATCACATCAAACATTTTCAAAGTGCATACACGCTACTTGCTTATGTGCTTACATTACGTGATGCATTAAGTGCTTACGTAACACACACACACACACACACACACACACACACACACACACATATATTTATATATATATATATATATATATATATATATATATATATATATATATATATATATATATATATATATATATATATATATATATAATATAATATATGCTTTCATTCCTTTCGGTACGGTATCTACGCTTTATTTATTAAGAGTTATTATTAAATACCAAGAATTTTTAAGACATTGTGGGTTGCACAATGGTCTCATTCTACTCGTCAGACATTGTGAGTTGCGCAATGGTCTCACTTCGTTCTCAGACGTTGTAAGTTAAACAATGGTCTCTAAGAATATTATTTTCTTCATAACTTTATACAATATAGTATTACACGAAGACCGTTATAATTTTTGTTTACATGGAATTATGTATGAATCTAAGTATTACAAGTCTTGTATGGGCGGGACTTGTAATATAAGGATTGATATGATAATTGCTATGTAAACAAAACCCGTCACAGTTCTGTTTACATGGGATTATGTATAAATCTAAGTATTACAAGTCTTGTATGGGCGGGACTTGTAATAGGAGGATTGATACGATAATTGCTATGTTAACTCATTTATAAGGACCTTCATCGTATTTACTCTAACCGAGTACTCATTACCTATCTTGAACTCTATGTTGATCTCGCCTGGCAGTGTTTACTCCCAGCTTCCAAAGACGAGTTTGAAACACTCGTCCCATACTCATTAGAACACATGCATCGTCATGTCAACCACCTTAAAGGTTATGAGAGTACACGTATTGCATCGGGAATTATTAAGTAGGATGATTTATAATCTGTTTATTTAAAAGGATTGGGACGCCTCTTCAGTTAAATAAATAAATTATAAATCACCGAACCATAAGTTTATCATTTCTTACTTACATAAATTTGGACGCTTCTTTATGTAAATAAGAAATTATAAATGAGTGGGCTTAATGGTATCCGATATGACACGAGTATGAACCTGAAATCGATAATCATCAGAATCCGTTAAAAGGGTCTAGAGACACAATCGTGTCTTGCCACTCAGCAGAATCTTAAGGCCTCACTTGGAACTACCTTATCACATTTTTAAGTTATTACTTTTGTCGTTGATAATCCTCGCGATCACGAACTGTTCGTGGAACTAACAGACTTGTTACACACTTGAGCTAATGGAGCTGATTCATCGAACTAACGACTGAGTACCATAATCCGCCGTCTATCGCATAAGCTCTCTCGCGAGCTCCTCTCATTTATTAAACTTTATTCTGGGAATATTGTTTCTCGAAATGTCCTCATTCTCGGCATCCCATCACCATTTGTTATAGTATTGACGTTATGGTCGCTGTTGTTGGGTCCTGGAGCGGTCCCGACTGATACAACTTTATCCAATAGGTAATGCAACTCCCCTTAAACGAGATAAACACCTATCGACGAAACAGATAGTTGGACTATTCATTTCGGGCCACTAGTAGGAAGACTTAGGTCGCGATACATCCTAGTACTGCCAAGTAAGTTGGGTACTTACATACATAAGCCACGTTGATGTGAATCATCGAACATTACAGATAGTAGAAACGAGACTCCGTCCTCGGACATTTAGAAACTTATACAAACATACTCACGCGACTACACCTTCTTCTTGAGGTTTTCACTATAATGAGACTTTCCCTATAACGCGGTTATACCAGTCATAAGATCTGTAATGATATATTTTGAGATACCCATTTTGATGGATTAAATATCCTGGACAAACCTAGCCAAAATTTTTGGTAGATTGAGAAGTGTAGAAACACCGAATTTTGCTGAATAAAGTTATCAGCGTCTTGTTTAGAACGAGTTATTAAACCTTAAGTCTTTCCTTGGTCACACAATCGGATAACACAAATTTAATCTCGGGACGAGATTTCTTTAAGGGGTAGGTACTGTAACATCCGAGAATTTTCGAAATTTTGAATGACGATTTCAATATTTGACTTTTCAAGTCTGACTTGACTTTTGACTTTTGGTCTTCTATTTTCACATAAAAGCGATTATCGCGTAACCGGTAATTTTTCGGAACATATTTAAAGAAGATGTATGTTATTCCTAGGTTGATTTATTAAAAACGAGCAGCTAAATCACGTTTTCATTTTTCGGACTCTAAAACAATTTGATGTAAAACGACATTCCTGATAACTTTTTAATTTTGACCGAGACCCGAAAACAGCCAGAAGGTGACTGAAATGCCCTCGCAAGATTTAGAAACGAGAAAATAATTAAATTATAATTAATTTACACTTTTTATTAAATACAAATATTTAATAAATTAGTCACTATTTTATTCAGTAACGTTTGTTGATAACGCAAATACACGGGTTACAAATTTGTTTTTATTTTTACTTTTGAACGAGACGTAACCAGTTCACCAAATAAATAACGAACATTTTTATAAATGTTATAAAAATATTTATTAAATATTATCAAATAAATACTCATTTTTATCAGAAAAATGATTTGGAAAACAATGGCGCAAGTTTCGTATTTTGAAACATCCGTTAAGTCACTCAAACGAGTCCCGGACCGATAATTATCAAAAACTCATTAAAAAGTTACAAAATGAACCCTAACCTAATTGTAACTTGACACTTTTATTTAAAAGTTTAATATATATATAAAAATATATAACTTTTATTTCATTTGTAATACAAATTAACACACATTTATAATACTCTCTCCCCCACCATGATTTTTCGGCCGCCGGCCTACCGCCGTCGCCGCCGGTCACTGGAAAAGTTTTCCTGTGACTTTTCCGGCCGAGACCAAATATACTCTTAGTGACCCGATCTACCCTATCCTCATACTCACTCGCCACCACGCGTCAACGGATCTACTCGATCCCCTATAACACGCGCCGCTACGCGCCTAAACCCACACCCCCTCACCGCAGCTGCCTCACTCACACCGGTAGCCACCACCATCATCGCCATCATCGTACACGCCACCAACCACCGCGACCACCACCCAAGGGTGCGTCCGGTTTGGTTCTTAACCCGAACAGGGTGTGTCGGGTTTATTAATAGCACCAGCAGGTGCGTTTGGTTTGTATTTATAACCAACAAGGGCAGCGTTTGGTTTTGCATCACCAACAATAGGGTGCGTCCGGGTTGGTTTAAGCACAAAAGGGAGTGGGTGGGTTGTGTTTTCCTCGAGCAGGGTGCGTTCGATTTTATAAGCAACCCGAAAAGGGTGTTGTTTCGATGGTGAACCACCAGGTAGGGTGCGTCTGGTTTCGGTTATAAAAACCACACCGGGGAGGGGCATTTGGTTTATTGTTATCATAAATTTAGGGTGCGTTTAGCACGCCAAGGGCGTGTTTGTTTCGGCAGCCACCACGACCCACAAGGGTGCGTGGGGTGTCGAGTCAAACCACCAGGTAGGGTGCGTTGGTTCGGTTTATAAAATAAGCCACAAGGGTGTTTGTTTCGCGGTCAACAGCCCAATGGGGCGATGGTTTGATTTTTAGCACGACAAGGGTGCGTTCGGGTCACTGGGTCAGACACCCGGTTAGGGTCTTTTTTGCGTTTGGTCTAATTATGTTTTGACGGTGGCAGGCCCAACAAGGGTGCTTGTTTGGCTTTCATTCCCGCAGCAAGTGGTGCGTTTGGATTGGTATTTCCATCAAAGAGGTGCGTTTGTTGAATGAACAGCACAAGGGTGCGTTTGCTATCACGCCCACCCATTAGGGGTGCGTTTGGCTGTGTAAATATGACCAATAGGGTGTTTGGGTAAGCAGAACTGTAAGGGGGTGTTTGGTTAAGCATGTAAGGGGTGTTTGGTTGGGCAGTTTCACCTAAAAGGGGTGTTTGGGACAGCGGGCACAGCAAGGGGTATGTTTGGTTTGGATAGGAACACAAAATACAACATAAGGTTTTAAAGTTTTAAAAACGGAGATTTTATGATGGTGGCTAAATAGTTAAATATATACGATATTATTAGTTTGTGAGTATGTAGATTATTAATAACGTGAATATATATGTTATATCTGAAACAAGCGGGAGTTGGAAAAATGGAAACACGAATAAATTGCAAGATATATTGAATAAGAGAAAATGTTGAGTTTTGCGAAAAAGGAAAACATTATAAAACGGAAAAGTCATGACGAAATATATATAAATTTTATATATTTATTTACAATTCACTGAAACTGCCATTATTCTATAAACCGATAAAGGAACTCAGTTATATTTTAAAGATATACTAAATTCTAATGTATATAACCTGTCATACGAACGAAACTATACTTTTTACATGAGACGAAACTTTTTAGACGCAACCCGTCGAGAACGAATTATATTTTATAAATATTTATTTATATTTTATAATTATTATAAACTGTTACAAACATAGTTAGTTTGATTATTTCATAACGTTTAAGTCATGTGTCAACCCTTTGTACAAAGCCTTTTCATTAATTAAATGGTTGTAAAACTAATTGGTTTAATTTATTAATTCCAATTATTATATTATTACATTCAAGGTATATTATACTTTTCATTAAATCTTTGGATGATTGTCTTTGTTATATAATTCACGGTAGGAATTATATAAGGGTTATTTTTTCATAGTAATCTTAAAGAATATATATTACACGGTTAGGAATTATATAAGGGTATTTTTAATAAGTAATATATATAGATATATATTACTCACTTTGCGTATATTTTCAAATTTATTTATTTAACAACACCAAACCATTACATGTTAAATTAAATCTTCATCAACGTGTAGCGTCTGATGTAACCATTCTATCGGGAAACTCCAAATATATTATTTCTTGGCTAGTGGATCTTAGCGTTAGATTAGTTTGCAAATTCTCGATCGAGTCCGCTTCGTTTCCGTTACGTATTGTGCAATTAGATGCCTATCTGCCTATCGTTCTCATCATCATGTGAGTTCATAACCTCGTTTTTCAATCTTTTGATGTTTAAAACCCGCGAGGGGGAATACTCATGCTTGTCTACAATAACTTTTACTTTACTGGTTCATCTTATAACACTGTGATTGTTTTTGAAAGGATATGATGAGTTTCATAAGCCTCACTTTTACTCGTTTGAGATAATGTTTTTATATATTTTTGGAGTAAAAACATGCATTATTTATAAATGAACTACAGTGGATCAATTTTATATTATGATTACGTGTTGCCTAAGTAGCGATAACCCAAGTTGAGCCCCTTTATCATGAACTGTCAATTGCATAGATGTAGTTTTGAATTACATTATGTGAGCGCGAATGTTATAGATAGATCTATTTGAGAAACGACCTCCTCGTTCGGGTGACTAGCTATCACCAGGAACGAACGTTATAGCATGTCGAATTTGGGGATGTTTCGGGTTAGACATCTAATCGGGGCAGAAATTGCAATATATATTATTGCAAGAAAGATTGTCGAGCTTCAGTGTCATGAGCTTAGGAAACGTAATCAGGGTTTCGTGATGTTTGCATTTGTTGTTTCATCACGGGAAGTTTATATGTTTGTGATAGTTGCGGTTTGCTTTATCACGGGGAAAATCTTGTGGTCCTATGTTATACGTTTTGGCGACTATTTGGAGATTTAAATGGTCTGGCATGTTTTGCAACTGTTGATTTTTAAAAATCATACATATATTTTGAAAGGACATTTAAGGAATTAAATGGTCATATATACTTTGGAAACCTTTGGTTTATTATTCATATCTAAACTAACCTATGAACTCACCAACTTTATGTTGACGTTTTTAAGCATGTTTTTCTCAGGTGAATTAGATGCTTGGATTATCTGATGTGCATTGGAGTCTAAATTGACAAGATTTCATACTTGGATTTCTACAAATGATCAAATCTCGTTGTGTTGCTTTCAAGCTTTTCATTGTGATGCAATTATGGGACAACTATTATTTCAATTTTAGAAAATCAACGAGATTGTTTTACAAACGACACATTTAGAGGTCGTTCTCTTGTATCTAGCGCTGTGTATTATGAAGTAGCACCCCAAGTGGTATTCCGCTGCGTTGTTGAAAATTTAGGGGTGTTACAGATTGGTATCAGAGCACTGGCTATAGAGAACTAGGTTGCATATTATACCCTAGACTATAACTGTTTTCACAAACAGTGCATAAACATCAAACATTTCAAAAGTGCATACACGCTTACTGCCTTATGTGCTTACATTACGTGTTTCGCATATGTGCTTACGTGGACTTACATATATGTATTTATTTTGGCTTACAATCTGTGTACTTATTATCGGCACGTTTATTTATATAGAGTTAATTTATATAAATACCAGTGCATTTCTTAAGACATGTGAGTTGCACATTGGTCTCAATTCTACTCAGAACATTGTGAGTTATACAATTGGTCTCATTTTACTTTCTTAGACATTGTGAGTTGCACATGTCTCAATTTATACCTCAGACATTGTGAGTTAGACAATGGTCTCATTTTATTTCTTAGACATTGTGAGTTGCACAATGGTCTCACTTCGTTCTCAGACATTGTAAGTTGAAACAATGGTCTCTAAGGACATTATTTTTCTTCATAGCTTTATATTATATTGTATTACACGGAGACCGTCATAATTTTTGTTTACATGGAATTATGTATGAATCTAAGTATTACAAGTCTTGTATGGGCGGGACTTGTAATATGAGGATTGATATGATAATTGCTATGTTAACAAAGCCCGTCACAGTTCTGTTTACATGGGATTATGTAAAAAATCTAAGTATTACAAGTCTTGTATGGGCGGGACTTGTAATAGGAGGATTTATATGAGAATTGCTATGTTAACTGGTTCATCGAGACTTTTACCTTAGTTACTCTAACCGAGTATTCATTAACGATCTTGAAAACTATGTGATTTCCCTGATAGTTTTAGACTTCCCCGTCTCGAAGACAGTTTGGAAACACCTTGTCCCATACTCATAGAGATACATGGCATCGTAATGTCATCCATCACCTTGAAGGTTATGTGAGTACGCGTATTGCATCGGGAATTATTAAGTAGGATGATTTATAATTTATTTATTTGAAAGGATTGGGACGCCTCTTCAGTTAAATAAATAAATTATAAATCACCGAACCATAAGTTTATTAATTTATTATTTACATAAATTGGGACACTTCTTTATGCAAATAATAAATTATAAATGAGTGGGCTTAATGGTATCCGATATGAGACGAGTATGAACCTGAACTCGATAATCACCAGAATCCGTTAAAAAAGGTTGAGAAGCACAACAATAGTTGCCCTTGCAACTCCGCAGAAATCTTAAGTGGCCTCGCTTGTGCTACCTTATCTCGTCTTAAGTCTTACTTTTTACGATTGCAATTCCTTGCATATGAATGTTGGTGAAGCTAACCGACTTGTGCACACTTGATCTAATGGAGCTGATTCATCGAACTAACGACTGAGTATCATAATCCGTCGTCTATCGCATAAGCTCTTCCGCGAGCTCCTCTCATTTATTGAGCTTTATTCTGGGGATATTGTTTCTCGGAGGGTCCCCACCCTCTGCATCCCATCACCATTTGTCATAGTTATTGTCGTTTTGGTTGCTGTGTTTGGGTCCTGGATGTGGTCCAGATTGTACTAAACTTTATCAACTAAGTGACGAATACCCACTTAAAACAAGATAAGCAGATGTCGATATTAGTATTCGTTGAATTACTCATTGCAGACAAATAGTACACCAATTTAAGTCATGATACTAATTAGTACTACCAAGTAACTTGAGTACTTACATCCATAAGCCACGTTGATGTGAATTATCGAACCTTACAGATAGTAGAAACGAGACTCCGTCCTCGGACATTTAGAAACTTATACAAGCATACTCACGCGACTACACCTTCTTCTTGAGGTTTTCACTATAATGAGACTTTCCTATAACCGCGGTTATTACCGGTCATAGATCTGTAATGTATAGTTTGAGATAACCCATTTGACTGGATTAAATATCCTGGACAAACCTAGCAAAATTTTTTGGTAGATTAAGAAGTGTAGAAACACCGAATTTTGCTGAATAAAGCTATCAGCGTCTTGTTTAGAACGAGTTTATCCTTAAATCTTTCCTTGGTCACACAATCGGATAACACAAATTTAATCTCGGGACGAGATTTCTTTAAGGGGTAGGTACTGTAACATCCGAGAATTTTCGAAATTTTTAAAGGAGATATATGTTATTCCTAAGTTGATTTATCAAAAACGAGCAGCTAAATCACGTTTTCATTATTCGGACTCTAAAGCAATTTGATGTAAAACGACATTCCTGACAACTTTTTAGTTTTGACCGAGACCCGAAAACAGTCAGAAGGTGACTGAAATGCCCTCGCAAGATTTAGAAACGAGAAAATAATTAAAAAATATTTAATTAACAGTTTTATTAAATAAAATATTTAATAAATTTAGTCATCATTTTATTCGAAAACGTTTGTTGATAACGCAGATATACGGGTTAAAAACTTATTTCTATTTTTACTTTTGAACGAGACGTAACCGGTTCACCAAATAAATAACGAACATTTTTATAAATGTTATAAAAAAATTTTATGAAATATTATCAAATAAATACTTATTTTTATTAGAAAAATGATTTGGAAAACAATGGCGCAAGTTTCGTGACTTGAATCATCCGATAAGTCGCTCAAACGTGCTTTACTCGAGACGATCTATTTTACAAATATAATCGAAAGTTACATATTTGGTCCCTATGAAAAATTTACAAAATTTCACCCTCAGGTTTATAACACTTGTCACAATTTTTTTTAACTTTTTATATAAATATAAAAGTTTTAATAACTTTTCATTTCCATCTCTTATAAACACACACATACATATATAATTCTCTCTTCTCCCCCATATCTTCCGGCAACCGCCGGCCACCACTCGACCACCGCCGCCATCGTCGCCGGCCGCCGGAAAACTTTTCCGGTGAGTTTGTTCGGCCCAAAAAAAAAAAAAAAAAATAAAAAATAAAAAAAAAAAAAAAAAATAAAAAAAAAAAAAAAAAAAAAACAAAAAAAAAAAAAAAAAAAAAACCCAAAGATCTCATCATCAACGGATCTACTCGATCCTATAACACGCGGCCGCCACGCGCCTTAAACCCACCACCCTCACCGCGCTGCCTCTCCACACAGCAGCCAACCCCATCATCGCCATCATCGTACACGCCACCAACCACCGCGACCACCACCCAAGGGTGCGTCCGGTTTGGTTCTTAACCCGAACAGGGTGTGTCGGGTTTATTAATAGCACCAGCAGGTGCGTTTGGTTCGTATTTATGACCAACAAGGGTAGCGTTTGGTTTTGCATCACCAACAAGAGGGTGCGTCCGGGTTGGGTTAAGCACAAAAGGGAGCGGGTGGGTTGTGTTTTCCTCGAGCAGGGTGCGTTCGATTTTATAAGCAACCCGAAAAGGGTGTTGTTTCGGTGGTGAACCACCAGGTAGGGTGCGTCTGGTTTCGATTATAAAAACCACATCGGGGAGGGGCATTTGGTTTATTGTTATCATAAATTTAGGGTGCGTTTGGCACGCCAAGGGCGTGTTTGTTTCGGCAGCCACCACGACCCACAAAGGTGCGTGGGGTGTCGGGTCAAACCACCAGGTAGGGTGCGTTGGTTCGGTTTATAAAATAAGCCACAAGGGTGTTTGTTTGTTTCCGAGGTCAAAGCCAACGGCGATGGTTTTGTTTTTGCACCACAAGGGTTGCGTTCACAGTACAGGGTCAGCCACCCCTGTTAGGTGCGTTGTGTTTACTGTGCAACCCAAACAAGGTGCGTTTGGCTTTATGCTCGTCTGAAGGCTGTGTTTGGCTTGTATTTCCATAAAAGAGGGTGCGTTTGTTTGATGAAACCACGCACAAGGGTGCGTTTGGCTTAACAACCCACCCAAAAGGGGTACGTTTGGCTGTGTAAATATGACCAATGGGGTGTTTGGGTAAGCAGAACTGTAAGGGGGTGTTTGGTTAAGCATGTAAGGGGTGTTTGGTTGGGCAGTTTCAGCTAAAAGGGGTGTTTGGGACAGCGGGCACAACAAGGGGTATGTTTGGTTTGGATAGGAACACACAAAGAGTGTGTTTCGGTTAGCGAAACAACAAAAAAGGTACGTTTGGTTCATGTAAAACGGTGAATAAATACAACATAAGGTTTTAAAGTTATTAAAACCGGATATATATGATGGTGGCTAAATGGTTAAATAAATACGATATTTATTAGTTTGTGAGTTTAGATATAATACGTGGAATATATATGTTTTTTATCTGAAACAAGCGGAGTGTTGGAAAAATCGGAATCACGAATAAATTGCAAGATTTATTGAATAAGTAGTAAAACGTTGAGTTTTGCGAAAAAGGAAAACATTATAAAATGGAAAAGTCATGACGAAATATATATAAATTTTATATATTTATTTACGATTCACTGAAACTGCTATTATTCTATAAATCGATAAAGGAACTAAGTTATATTTTAAAGATATACTAAAATTAACTGTTATAATAAATATGACAAAGAACAGAAAACTATACTTTACAATTGTGTCGAAATGTTTTAGACGCACCAATCCCGTCGAAGAAACGAAAATATTTTATAAAATATTACTTTATATTTTATAATGATTATAAACTGTTACTAAAACATGGTTTTTGATTAATTCATAACGTTAAGACATGTGTAACCTTTGTCCAAGCCTTTTAATTAATTTAAATGGTTGTCAAACTAATGGTTTAATTAATTATTCACACTTTCCTTATAGTATCCTGCAAGGTATATTTTACTTTTCATTAATCTTTGGATTGATTGTTCTTTGTTTTAAATAATTCACGGCTGGAATTATATAAGGGTTATTTTCATAAGTAATATATATGAATATCTATTACACACTTTGGTATATTTCATTTTATTATTAACCACAACCACCAAACCGAGTTACAAACGTTAAATCTAAATCTTCATCATCGTGTAGCGTTGATGTAACCATCATCGGGAAAACCCAAATATTATTATCCTAGGCTAGTGGTTCTTATCGTTCAAGATTTTGAACTTCTCGATCGAGCAGCTTGTCATTTCGTTCATATTGTCATATTGATGCTCTATCTGCCATCGTTCTTCATCATCAATGTGGTTTCATATCCCCAATTTTTCAATCTTTTGAATGTTTTTAACCCGCGAGGGGGGAATACATGCTTGTCTACAAACTCTTTACTTACTGGGTCATCTTATAACAATGTGATTGTTTTTAAAGGATATTATGTGTTTCATAGCCTCACTTTTACTCGTTATGGATAAATGTTTTATATATTTTTGGAGTAAAAACATGCATTGTTTTATAAATGGACACAAGTGGATCAATTTTATATTATGATTACGTGTTGCCTAAGTAGCGATAACCCAAGTTGTACCCCTTTATCATGAACTGTCAAGCATAGATGTTGTTGTGAATTGCATTATGTGAGCGCGAATGTTATGGATAGTTCTATTTGGGAAATGACCTCCTCGTTCGGGTGACTAGCTATCACCGAGAACGAACGTTATAGCATGTCGAATTTGGGGATGTTTCGGGTTAGACTTAATCGGGGCAAAATGCTAAATATATATTATTGCAAGAAAGATTGTCGAGCTTCAGTGTTATGAGCTTAGGAAACTTAATCAGGGTTTCGTGATGTTTGCATTTGTTGTTGCATCACGGGAAGTTTATATGTTTGGGATAAGTGCGGTTTGCTTTATCACGAGGAAAAATCTTGTGGTTCCTATGTTATACGTTTCGGTGACTTATTTGTGAGATTTACATGGTTCTGGCTGTTTGCAACTGTTGATTTTAAAAATCATACATTATTTTGAAAAGGACAGTTAAGGAATCTAAATGTTCTTATATACTTTGGAAACATTTGGTTTATTATTCATATTCTAAACTAACCTATGGACTCACAAATTTATGTTGGACGTTTTAAGCATGTTTTTCTCAGGTGAATTTGATCGCTAGGATTATCTGATTTGCATGGAGTCCTAATTGACAAGATTTCATACTTGGATTTTACAAATGATCAAATTGTTGGTGTTGCTTTGTCAAGATTTTCATTGTGATGCAATTATGGGGACAAACTATTATTTCAATTTCAAGGAAATTCATAGAGATTGTTTTACAAACGACACATTTAGAGGTCGTTCTCTTGTATCTAGCGCTGTGTATTATGAAGTAGCACCCCAAGTGGTATTCCGCTGCGTTGTTAAAAATTTGGGGGTGTTACAACTAAGCTCATGACACCGAAGCTAAACAATGTATGTATATCAAATACATATAAATGACTTTGCCCAATGTGGATGTTCAACCCGTAACACCCATGAATCCAAATGGTATACGTTCGTCGTTTCCGGCCAACCGGTAAACTAGCAAGCGCTACTTGCCCGAACGGGGATGTTAATCCCAAATAGATCTATTCATAACGTTCGCGCTCACATAATGCAATTAACAATTACATCTATGCAATTAACAGTTCATGATGATGGGCATAGTGGGTTATAACTACTTAGGCAAACTCGTAATATTTGAATTTAAAATGTACTTGCATCCCTGTTGTAAAACAAACATGATCTCATCTCCGAAATTTGATAAATGATTGAAAAAGTATAAAAGTGGGGACTATAAACTCACCTCAAGTAATGATAATGGAAAAACAAGGTAATGGCACGAAAAACGATGCAAAAGACTTTGTCCACAACCTATGAATAAATAATACATATTCACTAAACAGAAAAATAATAATATAACTACTTGCAATCTCGTCCCTAGTGTGTGCTTGAACTTTATTTATATTGATGACATTGGAAAATAGTTTCTTGTTTAAAAATGATCAACTTTATCAGGTCAACGCGGTCAAACCATAAATAAATAATTTTACGTCTAGTCGTTCATTTACAGGAAACTAGATTGTAGTTTTCTTTAAAATATTAGTGTGGGTCATCCTTGTTGGTTCTCTAAGTACGTTAATTAATTTGACGAAACGTTGACGTTTACTATTTGAGTTAAGCGTATATTTTTCTAAGTCTTAACATGAAGTGACTTAGAGTTTTACAACCAATTTACGGGTTCGTTAGTTGACGACATTAAAAAGTAAAAGTATATTTGAAAGCTCCGCTGGGTAGTCTATAACTTTCGTCAAATGAGTTTCGTCTAAAAACGTCGTTTAAGTAGTTAAAAATGAGGCTAAACATGGGGAGTCGCTTGACAGTTTATATACTTTGAGAAAATAAAATGAGCCTTTCAGCTGTAATGCATGCTGTTGGTCATGGATTTTGAAAGCAGCTTGTGGTTTCGTTCACTTAGGTAGGCCAAAATTAAAGCACCTACCATATCTAATGAACCTCCTGGCTATTAGTCCTAATTTATAACTATGCATGACAGGGTGGCTATCTAGGTCAGAAAGTGGTCGAAAGGTAAGGGTGTGCGTTAAGGCAAACTTGGCTGAATGCATCACTAGGTGTTCGAAGATTGTGCGGCACCCAGGGCGGCGATGCAGTGCCTATTTAGTGTAAATTAGGGTTGGTATTTAAAAGAAACAAGTGATTCCTATTCCACAAATTAAAGCTAGCTCGTTGGAATCTATTAACAAAACATTGGTTACGTCATTTTGGTTAGTAGAACTGGCACAATAATTCAATAAAAAGATGCTCGTGGCTGTTTACAAAGAAAAGGGCAGAATGGTAGTTTTTACACGACAACTTTGAGGACTTGTAACTTTCTATATACTTGACGAAAATATATAATTCCAAGCGGGCTAAATATCTTGACTTGTCCTACTTTTAAGAAAAATAATTACGTCAGTTTCATATGGCTTCATGTTAAGGGATCGATTGTTGTACTTTAAAGTAACAGGGGATGGCTTTTTGCGTTTTACTTATAACAATTACCTACGTTTTTCTTAGGGTTTTTACATGACCATGAGTTACTTAATTCTTAACCGTTTTTGACGATTTCAATTTCTATATAAAGCTCATTAGGTCATCTACAACTATCAATCAATCCCTGGATTTATATGACACGATAACTAGTTACATTCTTTTCCCCAAAAGTTACACTTGTTGCAATGTGTAATAATAGAAAAAAAGTGGATAGTACTGTGATCTTTTTCAATTCATTCTAATTTCAAATGTACTTTGGCAAGAGGTGGGTGTAGTTTATGACATCGTTAACACATTTTAATTAGTTAATCAAAGTGACACAACCTAAATCCCTTGTAATTTCCTCCTATTATCGACTCTGGAGGTCGTGTATAATTTTCATTGTATCTTATTACTTAGATTTTTTCTCAACGCCACACCCTATTGCATATAGATTGCATACATAAAGGAAGAGTGTTAAAAGAGTAGGACTTACCACAGCTGAAGGGAAAGCGGGGTTGGATTTGAACAACAAAACCCTTAAAGATATTTTTTTTTTTTTTTCTGATTTTTTGATTCATTGGCTGGAGTTTTCTTTATCTTTTTTTGTTTTTCTCTTTATGTTTTTCTGGTCGTCTTTTCCTTTCTTTCTGTCTTTTATTTATTTTTTTCTTATTCTCTCTCTTTCTTTGTTTTCTTGCTTGTAATTATTCTAGTCTTTCTTTTTATTTTCTTCTTTTTAGGTCTCTTATTTTTTTCTTCTTTTTTGTTTTACTTTTCTTTTCTTCTTTTCTCTAAACCTTCTTGGGTGAACCCTACTCTTAAACAAAGTGTTCCCACATATACTCATCCTTCTAGCTCCTGCCGAACTCCCGAATCATACCATGCTTAACGGATATTGACAAAAATTAATGGGGCGAGTGTAGGGTTAAGGGTTTTGTATAGATGAAGGGTTAAAGTGTGCGAGTGTTTGTGTGTTGAGTACGCGAATCCAGAGAACAGAGAAAGAAATATATGTGAGTTGTGATCTGTGAAATTGTAATAACAGCAATCTTAGCCCAAGTTCTTCCTATAGCCGAATTGAGGGTATGAGAACTAGTCAAACAAGTAATCACAAGTGCATGTATAAGCAATTTAGGTAAGCATCTTGATACAGGAAGTTAAAGGTGTTTACTGTGAATTTCTTGGGGGCAAAACCAATGTTATAGCAGCTAGAAATCACGAGCAGGCGTGGGTTTAAGTGAAAAGTCTTTGGGCTTTTACTACATGGGTAAAAGGAGTTATTTTAGGATGGGATTCTTTTTATCTTCACTCATAAGTTTTATCTTGTTTGTAGGGATTTCTTTTTTATCCTTTGCATAACACGGTTTGAGGACTTGTAATGAGGGGATACACGATTTTTGTAAGCTAGATTGTAGGATTACATGGACTTTCATCCAAGTTTATTAAGTTTCCTTAGGTATAAGAGTTAAAACTTTGGTGTAGTTTATTATTATTAGATTTTTATTTTGATAGGATAAAATAAGTGTGATCATGAAATTTTCTCGAGAGGGAATATAAACTAAATGATGAAATAGACAGGTATAAAGTAAGGTCTTGATAGGATAGGTCAAAACTTTAACTAAACGATAACTTTTGATGTCTACGCGATTTAACTAGTGTGGTTCAAATGGTCATAAACATGCAAAACTCAATAAATGAAAAGTATCGGGATATGACTGAAAAAAACATGGGGTTGTTATAAATACAAGTGAGGGGATGAGAATTAGACTACATACTTATCCTATTTTACATAAAATGCTTAAAATTATGATCAAATTAAAAAAATTTCAAGCATACTTTTGTAAAAAATTACTAGTTACTAACCTGGAATAATAACCCTTATCAAATATTGTGAGGATTTAACCTTATTCGTTTCTAAATGTTTACCCAAAATCCACAAAATATGAGTGTGCCAGTGATGTTGTAGACTTTAAAACTTGGCTTGGTATATCTATTCAAGACCACAATAATGAGAACTATGGATTTAGATGGAGTAACCTGTTTAATTTGGTATGTTCTAAGATTTCACCAAAAGCCTTTATATGTTGATTTATTAACTAACTACACTGGTTAGTTAAATCCTCGTATAAACCCTTTGTTTACTCTCATCTTAAAAGTAAGATACCCCTAGAAAAACCAATAGAGGCAATCCTTTAGGAATTACACCAACTGTTTATTTCATTACCTTTTTCACCCTTAGCATCACTGTTTAGATTAAAGTCCATATTTATTCTGTTGCTAGATGCTTAAGTGTAGTATGTATTTCCGTGTCTTGTGTCAATTTACTATTCTTTGGTACGGTTGGAAGAAATTTTGCTACATTGCAAATGGGAATGTTTAAAGTAGTCAAAACTCATGTTTTTGTACTACCAACACAATTATTGGTACGTCCGAAGAATGAAGAATTATCGAAGAAATTATCCAGAGTTATTATGATCATGAAGATGGTGAAATTACACCGATTTTCATAGTTAGTATATGAAACAAGGAAAAAATTAGAAAAATTGTAACAAAAAAGGGGTGGAAAGTTTGAAGATAATCGTTTCGCAAAAGCTTAGACCGAAGGAATTATATGAAGGATCGATTATTCATTGATACGTCTATAAGTCAACGATGTAAAGTTTTGTATAAAGTGGTAGATATCGCCACTTGTCTTGTAAAATTATGTAAAGTATGGGATGATTAGGAAGTTGACCGTTACGGGAACGCCAACTCAGGTTGTTGTTTTTTGACCAAGACGTATGTAAATAGTTATGTCTTTTTCATGGTAACGGTCAGAAAAAAGTGTCTAGCAACTTGTATCTTGGACCTAATCTATTTGTTTCGTAATTTTTATTTAACAACAATTTATTTCCCTTTCCTAATCATTAACCATGGGTTTTACGCGAACGAGGATGTGTACGAGCATGCATGTCTATTCCGTCGTTACGGCCATGTATGCATGTCTCAGCTGCCTTGTTGGTTTATTACTATTGGTGAAAGTTAGAAGATCCCTACCCTATATCATTCTTCATCCTAACCCTTAGTTAAACTCGAATGAGGATGTGATCGAACACACATGTCTATTCTGTCGTTACAGCCATGTATGTGTGCTTTAGCTGCCTTGTTGGTGTGTTACTTTTAGTGAAAGATTGTAGAATGATCAACCCTGAGCCTTATAAATAAAAACCCACTTTACCTTTATAAACTTGTTACTCCTTAGCTCTAGTGGTAGAGATGTGTATCCTTACCAAGCTTATGATAGAATACTTGTCACGATCGAGCAACTGAGCGAATTAGTTACATGTTACCACATAGATTAGTTGAGTGATTTGAGTGTTTTTTTATCTTTCTTATTCATGAGGTGTTTGGTTTTATACTTGTAATAGATCAAATAAATGCTTAAACGGAAAACTCCTTAGGGATACATTTTTGTAAACTTCTAAAGACTACTTGAATATTTGATGACATCAAATAACGTCACTTTTATAGCATCATTTATCCCATGTAATTAACCCATTTTGTATAAATATTGCAAAGAAATGTTACTTAATCGTTTCTTATTGAGAATTGCTAGTAATAATGAGTACTCCCCCCCTGGTGAAGATGAGCAAAAGGCACGCATTTTGGAGCATAAACAAAGAGTTCGAGAAAGGTTACTAATCTGACAGCCAATACGCCATATTATTCTAGACATATACGCCATATCCAAGAATTTGACGAATTAAAAGACCATTGCCTGACTTTGAAGAATACGTCGTATCCACATCAATGATACACCATATATAATACTTTGGTCTACGAAGAAGAACCAACTGGTTTTACATCAATACACCGTATCCGTCAAGAAGAAACGGCGTATCCCTGCCTACACTGCACAGATAACCACGAAGGATTGAAGACCTAATACGCCATATCTTGAAGACTTAATACGTCGTATCGAAGGTCAAACACTAGAAGATTCTAAAAAATATCAACCATGGTCCTTACTCTAAGAAATCCTCAATACACCGTATCCCACATCGCCCGATACAACGTATTGACCCTTTTTTAGACTCTATAAATACAAAACCCTAAACTCAGTTTTAGATATGCAAGTAAAACCCTAAACCACCAAGTCGACCAAGAGACGAATAAAGGAGCATAGAAGGTCAGAAGAAAGCATCAAGATCATAGGAGAACTCTTGTAATCTTCATGCAACCAAATACGCGTTCGGTTAAGGTTTCTTTTCTTTAATTGTTCATATATGAAACCGTGTGTATTTTTACAACGACTATCGGCTGATACCTTTAGGTATCAGCCATGTTTATGAAGATCTAATGTTTGGTTTTTTTTATATCGATTGCTTAATTTATCATTGATTGTTGTTTATGTTTATTAAATTATACTTGTTTACGTGCTTAAGTACGCGAACTCCTATCATTCATAGGTCTAGTCTACATATTTAATGCGTTTGCAACTTTGGTGTTGTTTGGGCGGTAGGCTAAGGTCCGGGATAGCTTAAATATTGCAATTTATATATCTAGAATCATAGGATCACAAATATTGACCTATCTTTGCCTTTAGTTTAGTGAGCTTAGTTGGACCAGCAGGTGACCCTAGGATCAACGCGTATGTTCTTATTCCATTGGTAAGGACTCAGCCAGTGGACTACTAGTATATAAAGAGCCTTTAAGCAGTAAGTATGTAAAGTCTCCATGAGCTAGGGTTTAGTAAGAGCACCATTATTAATATCCTAAGATAGATTATAATCAACAATGCTTGCTTTATGCGGATGACGTTCTAAATTTGAGAGAAATTGCGTTGTTATGTCTTAGGAAGAAGTACCACCTAAGTCTAGGAATGATATGCCCTTCGAGATAAGATAATCATTGCACTAGTAAACAAACCTGCGTTTTATCGGATTATTCATGGTTGATATGTTTTCTTTACATTAGTGTTTGACCGCTCCTCTATTGTTTGTTCATCTTTTGTGTGTGTTTATTGCTTTACTTGTCATCAAAACCCTAGATTAGATAACTAAACCTTGTGCCAGTCTCTCAGGATGAAACCTCCCTTTTGCATTAGTTTTAAGTTTAACTTAGATAACTAAAATACTGATAGAATTAAGAATTAACGCTCTTGCTCTTAGTGATCGACACCCTACTTACAACGAAACTCCATCTGACCGGGTAGACTGCCCGTTAAAGTGTTTGTTTTTTAGATATAAGTTCGAAATAAATCATAATAGTAAAATTGTATATAAAATACCTACTCCACAATGACACATCAGTATTTGGGGTGTGCCAAAACTAGTGGCAGAAACTTTCTAACTATTTTGGCCAGAGAGTACGATATACCGATGAGTCATGCTTTTGGTGTGGTAAGAATCAGATGACCAAATCATCACAGCCGAGAGAGAAATATGCAAACTAGACCCACACAATGTTGTAAAATGACATGAACCTTAAACGACACAGTTTTCGCAAGATAACATATGCACATAAACCTTAAACGAAATGAATTGCACCAAATGCAACCGGGTTTTGTAGCAAAAATAATATTTGAGCCAACACAAATGTATCTTTGTAACTTGGAACACAAATAGGTGATATTTGCTTAATTGTATACTAATTTACCCGGGATTTTGCCAAATAAAAGCCAATTAAATGCCAAAAGAATAGAAAATGTGTGCTTTTGTGTCCAATTGTGAGGTTATAGATTTTGAAAAGAAAAAGGGGCAAAAAACGATCAAAAACCGTCAAGGAACGAAAGAGATAGAGAACAAAAGTGAAGAACAAGTCAAGATCTCAGCCGGTCAGCCCGACACAGTCAAAGGAAAGAAATAAAGAAAGGTCAAAGTCCCTATAAAATCAAGTAAAAAGGGCAATTGTGACAAGTGTGCAAAGTCTAAAGGTCATTGTATTTTTGAAGTCAACGGGGCCTAGATTCAAGTACTCAAAATTAAGAGCTTATTTTGAAGATAGAGTTTTCAAGGCATGTTTGCCAAGTGTTGAAGTGATTTTAAAGAAGAAATAGAAGAAACTACACAAGGGCCAAATGCCATTATCCAAACTTCTTTATAACCAAAATGGGCGGGGCAAAGGACATGACTAATTATGTCAATTCTCAAAGTTTCAAAAAACTCCCCGCTTATTTCGCAACACCAACAGCCTCCAACAGAATTTCCGCCTAAAACCCACAACCCATATCGCACATTACACCCCGTCCTTTTCTCTTATAAATTGCGTTTATACTCTCTCCCCAATCAACAACCAACACGTGTAATCACATGATTGGCCAAACCACCTCACTAAACTCATCAAACGGCCAAAAATGATGTAAAGAGGATCAACGGCTGAGATTAAATGGAAGCTTCACGAATTCTTCACTCTCCTTCTCCTATCCTCTATAAATAGAAGAGAAATAGCTCATTTTAGGAGTTTTTAATTTTAGTTTTTCAGTTTTTAAGTTTTTTTTTATTTTATAAGCATTTTACTTTAAGCTTTTTAAATTCAGTTTCAATTACTTGTACTGTTGTTAATTCTACTTGTACTTCATCATTTTAAGCAAATACATTCAGTTTTCAAGTCTTCTCATTCTTTAATTTCAAGTTTAAGCAAATTTTACCTCATAAGCTCTTAATAAGCTCTCTTGAGCTTATTACTGTTCATCAGCTCTAAATTCAGTTAAATGTTGTTAATTCTCATTCATTTACTCTTTTAATTCCATTTATTGTCATAACATGTTCATTCGAGCTCATTTGATCAAGTTTTAGAAGCTATTGAAGTAATAAGCTAAATTCTAGCTTATTTTGGTTTAGAGGCAAGGTGCCATCTAGGAACACTGAGCTTCTACTCTTGGATAGCTCTAGTGTGAAGATTCTTCAAAAATAAGGTTTAATTTTCTTAATTCCAAGTTATCATTTACCTAGTACTACATTTAGCTTATTTCATTTACATTTGCTTATACTTGTGCTTATTCCTGTTACATTTAGTTTGAATAGCTGTTAGTTGTGATTGTTATAAGTTTTCTAAGTTTTAAAATTCATTTAGCTTTCATGTTTACATTTCTGTCATAGCTAGTGATAGTATAAACTCATAGAGAGACTAGCTTAATCTCTCAAATAAGCTTTTCATTTTAGTTCTCAAATATCTCATTTAATCCAGTATAACATAAGATGTAGGATAAAAGAATTTAGGAGTTTTAGACTTTAAACTGCATTTAAGTGCAAATTTAGTTTTTACAGCTTACATAAAGGAGTGTTTGGTTTAGGCTACTTTGGACTCTTAAAGTCAAAACATTCCTGTCAAATTCTTTTGTTTAGTTGAGTTTGGTTACATAACTAAGTTCAGAACAAGTTTTAGAAGTTAGGTTTTAATTTTACAAGATTTAGAGTGTCAAAACCTTAATTTTGCACCAGGGCATCATTTCAGTCTTTAGAGTCTTAGAATTTTAGGATTTTTACAAGCATCTTAGAGTAAAGTTTGTTGAGTGTTCATTTAGGATCATTCAGTCACAAGTTAGCTTTAAAAGTCTTTCCTATAACTTTGAGCCTTGCACACTGCACCAGCAGCAAAACACATCAGCATAACACATATCATTTCAGCTTATACTCTTCAATTTACTCTTTGATATTTTTCTATTTTCTATGAAAACCTTGCAAATCTTTTTAGCTAGATTGATTTTAGACAAGTAGGTTAGCTTATTTCCAAATTCTCAGCACCAAAGGTTCAAAAATAAGCTTTTTAGCTTAAGTAAGATAAGCTCTAAAAATAGTTTCATCAAAACTTTGCATCTTTCATCTTAATTTTCTTTCTAAAATTGTTAAACATAGGTTATTTTTAGTTTAGATTCCTTTAAAGCACATCTTAAGCTTCAATAAGTTTCTTTTAGTTTTAAATTTCATCAAGTAATAAGCAAAATAAAAGCCAAAATCCAAAAAGCTTATCAAACTTACACTTTCTGTAACAGGATTTAAATAGCTTATTTTCCAGCTTATTCTTTTGGCAAAAGTGCAAAGTCTTTTTGTTAAAGTTGTTAGATATAAGCTGTTTTACAACTTTGTAGTTTTAAGTTTTTTTTGAATCTCACTTTTTGATAAGCCAAAAATAAGCCACAATCGCGGGGTCTATTTGGTTCTTTTCTCATAGTTTAGGGTTACTCGTTTGTATTGCAGTGTAAATTTTCTCAAGTTCACCCGCCTATCCTCTACTTTCCTTTTTAACAATTCCTACCCTGTTCTTTCTAGTTAAATAAAATAGAATTTAATTTTTAGAAATTAGTTTATAAATTAGGGTTCATAGTTTTAATTTTAGCAATTAGGGTTCAATTGATTGTTAAATTTTGGGGCTTTTTGTACTATTCAATTTCTGCACCATTCTAGTTTATAAAAGTCATTTTTTTATATTTTTCCAATTAAAGTTGTATTTTCTAGAAATTTAAAATAGACTTTAGTGATTACTTTTTCTTAGATAAATCATAAAAAATAGAAAAATAGTTGAAAAATTAAAATTCTTTTTGCATTAATTTTCATTTTAAATCTAGTATTTTTGAAAAATAAAAGAAAAATTTTAGTGTTAATTTTTAGAAAAAGTTTATTTTTGATAAATCATTAAATCTTTAGAAAATCATAAAAAATTCAAAAATACATAAAAAATTCTAATTCTTTTTCCTAAAATTTTCATTTTAAATTTGTGATTTTTAGGTATAAAATTTGTTAAAAGTCGTGTTTTAGATTTTAAATTTCAGTTTTAGCTCGCGTTTAATTCATTTTGTGCATTTAATTTTCGTGCTATTTCATTGTTTCTTTAATCCTTGCTATTACATTTGTAGTATAATCAACAAATCAAATATCCTTTATCATTCTAAGCTCGAATCCGAATATTCCAAATTCTCAATTCACGATTTCGTTGGGACACGACCCGAGGAACAGTACTTCCCGGATAAAAAATATACAAATTGTGTTTTATTTTGTGAGATTTCTACCTTTATATTTCTCTTGGTTGAGAAGTATTTTGGAAAGAAATTCTTACGAGTAATACTATATAAGTATATTAAATTTGTTTGTTTTCTACACGGATCAATAACAGTCTTCATACTACCTTACCCCTAATATGGTTGATCCCTCTTAAGATATTTCACAAGACGGCGGGTTCGTATAATTCGTTCATGACTTAGGAAATACTTACACAGATCATCACAAGTGTGACAAAGCAACAGATCTAGGAGAAGAAATCTAAAGAGTAGTGCATGATTAGGTAAATATATCTTTTTATCATAAAGTTATCATGAGTATTTTAGATTATATTTAGTTTAATTAGCTAAAACAAACCAACCTCTCAAAACCATGATATTTACTTGC
>BQNB010021300.1:0-64402 GCA_026074375.1 Tanacetum coccineum | reverse complement strand
TTATGAATTTCGCAAGTTTATGATAATTAAAGTTTATAAAAATAATTTTATAAACTATGAACAGTAAAAATTACTATTCATCTCAGATATTTATTTTTGAAAAATATCATACTTTGTTAGAACTTTTAATTTCAAAGACTTGCTCGAAAGAATCATTAAAACAGAGTTAAAACGAATAAGATACGACATTTACGAGTTTATGACGATTAATTTTATAAAAATAATTTTATAAAAGTATATGAACGGTAAAAAGTATTGTTCACCAGTAGGCTGAAAATTTAAAAATGTAATATTTTGATAACTCGTCTTAATACGAAAGCGTGAACATAAGATACATAAGAAACAGACTTAAAACGAGAAAGTTACGCCGTTTTTACTAAAGTAATATTTATAAACGTTTTTACTTTATAAGTGTTGTTTTACAAATGCAATTAGATGGTGACGTAGCTATATAGAATTATATATGGTTCTAGTTAATCAAAATGCTTAGTGCTTATACGACCTATGTTTAATTAGGTTGCATTCAGTCATTACCGTGACGCATTTTCTCTTATTTTGTGATAATCATTAACTTAAGGTGAGTTCATAGCCCCACATTTTACATTTATAATGATTTACAAGTTTTGGGGTGAGAAACATATGCATGTTTTACAATTGGACGCAAGTGGACATTTTTACATTACGATTACGTGTTTTCCTAAGTAGCGATAACCATCTGAGCTCATTATCATGAACTGTCAATTACTTGTTGTGAGCGCGAATGTTATAAACAGATCTACATCCCCGTTCGGGTGAGTCATGCTCACTGTGCTAGTTTGCCGGAAAATGAATGTATACCATGTCGGACATAGGATGTTGCGGTTTGGAACATCATCACGGGCAATGTTGGCAATTTATATTGCAATTCATACATATCGAGCTTCAGTGTCCTGAGCTTAGGGAAACGTAATTACATTTTATGATGTTTGCATCTGTTGCATTATCATGGGGAAATCTTACGGTGTTACATTATACATTTTACAAACATATGAATTCACTAAAATTATTGTTGACGTTTTAAAGCAATGTTTTTCAGGAGGTCAATAAGGCACGAGGTGTAAGGGATACATTGGTGATTATATTTTGGATATCACATGCATAAAGATTTGGTTGTATTACATTTTGGGAAAACATTTGTTATGGACTAGAATCTTTGTAATTTGTATTTTGAGCAAGTGAAGCTTCAGGATTTTGTAACAAATACTTTGCTAAATCCAATGTATCTGTTTTAAATGACTTTTTGGTCGTTCTTATATATATGTTGTGTTATTGATCTATGAAGTACCACCCTCGGACCCATATTCCGCTGCGATCCATTTTGGGGGTGTTACAATGTAAACAAGTATAAATTGATAAACATAAACAAGCAATTCAACGATAAATTAAGAAATCGAGATAAACAAACCAAACATTAAGATCTTCATAACAATGGATAATACCTGAAGGTATTAGCCTTTAAATGTCATAATTAATACAAGAGCAATGATTTAGCCAACGTTAACTAACCGAGTTAACGAATGATACCAAAAACTAAACGATTACAAGAGTATAAGAAATTACACGTCGTCCTATGGAATTAATTACGTTGCTCAACCTCTTATGCTCTTTTTCTCCTCTGAAAATTGATTTTTATGGTTTAGGTATCGAGAATATAATTTTGCACACCTACAACTCGTTTTTAAGTTTTCGATTTATAAGTTCTGGAGTCGGTTTGATATGGCATATCCAAAGTCTTGGATACGGCATATTGGGGGTTACTTGGAGTAGGGACCACGTTTGATATCTTCCAGAATATTTTATTTCTTTAAAGCTTGAATACGACGTATTGCCTTTCCTGGATACGACGTATTGGATCTTGTTTCCTTCGTGGTCTTTGGTGAGTGCAGACACATATACGCCATATCGTCCTTGATGGATACGACGTATTGGTTGTCAGAACAGTTGATTACAGTGATTTATACACGTAATAATAATATAAGTATAGAAAATTCCCAAACTACCCTTGAGGACAAAGGTAATGAGGAAAATTCTCACAATTATATATAATAATACGTATATTTACCGGTAAGTGATTACTGGGTCGTATTCCTCGAAGATTTATGAAATTGAGACCACGTTTGTTGTTTGGACAATGATTTAAATTAGTTCGAAGAAGATTTGTTTTCTAAAATCCTAAAAGTGAGCAAATTAAAGGACAATTAAAACTAACTTTAATAACAGGAAATTAAACTTTAACTATCCATCTGACCTTAGACACCCGTATCACTTCTTTCAGATACAGAGGTTGCCAGACTCCTTGCTATACCTACTCAACCACCATCACCACTTTCTCCATGGTCATCACCACTACCTCAGATTCCCTCACCACCACTACCAGTATCACCACCACCACCTGCTAGTCCTACTTATCTATTAGGATATCGAGCTGCTATGATCTGGCTGAGAGATGAGGCCTTATCTACTTCCCATTCACCACCTCCACATATCATACTCTCCCACACCAGAGCAGATACACCACCATCAGGTACCCCACCATCGGGGACACCATCACTCTTACCCATACCGCTACCTACTTCATCACCACCTTTGCATCTACTCTTTACTGACCGTAGAGTAGACAAACCTAAGGTTACCTTACCGCCTCGGAAGAGGTTATGTATCGCTCTCGGTCCGAGATATGAGGTAGGAGAGAGTTCATCTGCCCCACTGCTAGACCTCCTGGAGGTTTCAGGGCGGACTATGGTTTTGTTGCCACTATGGACAGGGAGATTATGCGAGATCTAGAGAGAGATGTCGGTTATAGGATCACCAACACTTGGGATGAGATGTTGGTAGACATGCTAGGGGCACCACCGACTGATGAGACAGAGTTAGGTTGGAGGATGACCAACTTTGTTACAACTGTCAGACAGGACACATATAAGATTTACGTGAGACTAGATGATGAGCAGACTGAGCGACAGCTAATGGCTGGTCGGCTCAACATGCTGTATAGGGATAGGCGTGCACATGCTCGTACAACTCTACTGATGGAGAAAGAGGCTATGATGTCTCGAGAGGCTAACGGACGATCCATGGATGCTAGTGATCTTGCACGTTTAGAGGTTATGTCATTGCGTACTACTGTATTGGGTCAGCAGGCAGTGATTACAGAGTTGCAGGCAGCGGACCGCAGGAGACAGGCGACGATTACAGAGTTGCTGGCAGCGGACCGCATGAGACAGGCACAGTTCATTAAGGCACTAAAGCTGCTAAAGAAACTACAGACCCAGATGATAGAGTTTCAGAGACAACAGGGACCCGCTAAAGGTCCAACATAGCCTAATGCACCAGAGGAGGCTGGTAGCAGTTCATAGATCTTGTTATGGCTAGCTATTTTGTACAACATACTAAGTATTACGGGTAACTCCCGGCTAGTATGGCTTTAGGTTGTATATATTCTTTTATCTTGTAACCTAATCGTAGTGATCATTTTGTATCTGAACCATTCATGTATGTTTTCCAATTTATATATGGAATGGTTGTATTATGTCACGTCTGTAATCGAATTTATTATGAATGAATGTCGATTTAGCTTATCTATTGTTAATATTCAATTCAGTTGTATAGTTCACTGCGTGTTGTGATCTCATTTTACTTATTATGTATATGTCATGTCATGGTTATGATTTTATGAAATCTAACGGGTATTATATTTTCTTGTGATTTGAAGAAAATGGCACCAAAGAAAAGGACCACGAGGTTAAACCCAGAAACAACAACCACAAACCCCCGCTACTAACAATCAAGTTACTAATGCCCAGCTTCAGGCAATGATTGACCAATGCGTTACTACCTGTAATGTGCAGCACGTGATGCAAACAAACGAATGGCGTTTGACAACCTCCATAATTCAGGAACATGTGTTAGAAGAAATGAGCGAGCCACTTGTAAGTGTACTTACCCAGACTTCATGAAGTGCCAACCTCTAAACTTCAAAGGCACAAAAGGAGTTTCCGAATTGACTCAATGGGTTGAGAAAATAGAAACTGTGTTCCGCATAGCCAACTGTTTCTGTGGAAAAACCAAACTCAAGTTCTCCTTGTAAACCTCTTATGGTAAATGCTCTAACTGGGTGGAAGCTCCATGTTAGACCGTGTTGGTAAACGACGTTGCTTATGCAATAGCTAGGTACAAAGCTAAAAAATAATGATTGACAATTACAAACCTTAGGACCGAGATTAAAAAGCTCGAATATCGAGCTGTGGGATTAGAAAGTGAAAAGGTACAATGAGATAGGTAACAACAAAAATGTTTTTATAGGAACTGCATTGCAGTATGTTAGAAATGTTTCCTAAAGAAATCTGACAATAATGAGAATATGTTCAGTGGTTTTACCCTACATAAATCCACGAAAGTGTAGTAGCATCCAAGCCTAAGACAATGCAAGAAGCAACTGAAATAGAAACCAAACTGATGGATAAGAGAATCTGCACTTTTGCTGAGCGTCAGATAGAGAACAAGAGAAAGCAAGATAATAACCAGCAACAACAACCACAAAACAAGAGGCAGAACACTGGCATGGCTTATACTACAGGGACTGGTGAGAAGAAGCTATACGAGGGATCTAAACCCCTATGCCCTAACTGCAATTATCACCACGATGGTCCGTGTGCTCCCAAATTCCACAAGTGCAATCGAGTTGGCCATCTGGCTCGTGATTGCAGGAGTCCTGCTAATGCCAACACTGCTATTAACCAAAAGGGCACTGGGACAGGTCAGAAGCCTACTTGCTATGAATGTGGTGCCCAATGACATTTTAAGAGGGAATGTCCAAAACAGAAGAACAACAACAATTAAGGTTACCCATCTAGAAATGACAATGCTCCAGCGAAAGTGTATGCGGTAGGCCATGCAGAGACAAACCTAGACTCCCACGTCATGACGGGTATGTTCCTTCTAAACAACCGCTATGCTTCTATCTTATTCGATACTGGTGCCGATAGGAGTTTTGTGTCTACTGCATTTAGCTCCCAAATTGATATCACACCAACTGCATTAGATCACTATTATGACGTTGAACTAGCCGACGGGAGAATAATTAGGTTGAACACTATCCTTAGGGGTTGTACATTAAACATCCTAAATCCCCCATTCAACATAGACTTAATGCCCGTAGAACTTGGTAGTTTCGACGCTATAATTGGTATGGATTGGTTGGTGAAGTACCAAGCGATCATTGTGTGTGCCGAGAAGATCGTTCATATCCCTTGGGGAAATGAAACTCTAATTGTTCACGGTGATGGAAGCAACCGGGGAAACGAGGCTCGTCTGCACATTATCTCGTACACCAAAACACATGAATACATGCTAAAAGGATGTCTAGTATTTTTGGCAAACGTTACTACAAAGGAGACGGAAGACAAGTCGGAGAAGAAGCGACTTGAGGACGTACCGATAGTTTGAGATTTTCCTGATGTATTCCCTGAGGACTTGCCGGGTCTTCCTCCGACTCGACAAGTGGAATTTCAAATCGATCTGATTACTGGTGCTAACACCTGAAGCTCGGCACCTTAATCGATTTGGAGCATCTGAAATGAAAGAGTTGTTGGAGCAACTAAAAGAACTATCTGACAAGGGATTTATAAGACCCAGTTCCTCACCTTGGGGAGCTCCGGTCTTGTTTGTCAAAAAGAAGGATGGATCATTTCGAATGTGCATCGACTATCGGGAACTGAACAAGCTGACAGTGAAGAATCGTTATCCACTCCCAAGGATCGACGATTTGTTTGATCAACTACAAGGATCCAGTGTTTATTCTAAGATAGACCTGCAATCAGGTTATCACCAGCTTCGAGTACGGGAAGAGGATATTCCAAAAACGGCATTCCAAACTCGGTATGGTCATTACGAGTTCCAAGTTATGCCATTTGGCTTGACGAACGCACCAGCGGTATTTATGGACCTCATGAATCGGGTGTGCAAGCCAGTTTTTGGAATAAATTTGTGAATATCTTATATTTGACGAAATCCCTTAATCTACTCCAAGAACAAGAAGGAACATGAAGCGAATACCTTAAGGCTTAAGGTACGATAGTCTCTGGGAATTGCTTAAGAAAGAGAAGTTGTATGCTAAGTTCTCTAAATGTGAATTTTGGATTCCTAAGGTACAATTTCTCGGCCACGTGATTGATAGTCAAGGCATTCACGTGGACCCCGCCAAAATCGAATCCATAAAGGACTGGGAATCCCCTAAGACACCAACGGAGATTCACCAATTCTTAGGTCTCGCTGGGTATTACCGAAGATTCATCGAAGGATTTTCGAAGATTGCCAAGTCGATGACCAAGCTTACTCAGAAAGGAGTTAAGTTCGATTGGGGAGACAAGCAGGAAGCCGCCTTCCAGTTATTAAAGCAGAAGTTGTGCAGTGCGCCAATTCTGGCTTTACCTGAGGGAAGCGAAGATTTCATAGTCTATTGCGATGCGTCGCATAAGGGATTGGGTGCTGTATTAATGCAAAGAGAGAAAGTAATTTCTTATGCATCACGCCAATTAAAAATTCATGAGAAGAACTATACAACTCATGATTTAGAACTTAAATCGGTAGTGTTTTCTCTAAAACTTTGGAGACACTATTTGTACAGAACCAAATTGCACATGTTTCACAAGATCACCAGAGTCTACAAACACATTCTAAATCAAAAGGAGTTTTGAATATGAGGCAGCGCGTGGCCTAGAACTGCTTATGATACGACAGTGAATCCGTTACCACCTGGGAAATCGAATGTTAGTAGCTGATGCTTGACAGGAAGAGCGAGTAAAACCATTAAGAAGTTACAAGCTTAGTGAATGAATATTGTCTTGGATCTTCCTAAACAAATCTTGAATGCTCAGACTGAAGTACGAAAACCAGAGAACATCAAGAACGAAGATGTTGGAGGTATGTTACTTGAAAATTCTAAGGATCCAGAGAAACTTAGAACGGAAAAGTTAGAACCCCGTGCAGATGGAACTCTATGCTTCAATGGCAGGAGTTTGGTTTTGCCAAGTATGTGATTTTGAGACCGTGATCATGCACTAGTCCCCATAAGTTAAAATACTCTATTCATCCGGGTTCTGAAAAAATGTATCAAGACATGAAGAAGCTATATTGGTGGCCCAATATGAAGGTGTAAACAAAACAAAACTCTCTCATCTTCATCTCCAATACCCACGGCTCAAAATCATATACCTAAACCATCCATACAAATTTTATTTACAACAATTACAAGTGTTCTTATATCATACCTAAGATAACCTAAGGTGTTTAGAAGGTTTGCTTCAAGGTTTACAAGTGTTAAAGGAAGAAAGTTCAAGATTAGGGTTTTGGTGAAATTAGGGTTTTCAAGGTGTTAAAAGCTAGGGTTTGTTTGCTAAATAAGGGTTTAGATCATATTGTTCATCATCATACTTCATATTAAGGTTACCTAAAAACCTTAATCTCTTTACTTTTGTGATTTTATGCATATATGATGTTTATGTAGTTAATTACCATTTAAGGACTTATTTACTTGTAAAAATGGATTTTTACACTTGTTTATGATTAGGTATACTCTTACATATGATATATGGATCTTAACATCATGTTATAATGGATGTGTAATTAATGTACAAGTATGGTTTATGTATAAAAAGTATATATAAACAAGTTACCTAAAAAGTGTATATATTATAGTTCATGAACAAATGAGTATGTAAACTAATGGATCTTGTGATTTCTTGGACAAACTTTGGACTAATCATGGACTAAGGACCCTAGGTGTATAATACATGTGATAATAAGGGTTGTAATGGACTTGTAACAAAGTGATAAAACTAAAAAGTTATAAAAACAACTTTTAAACACATTTTGAGAAAATATCAAAAAGGGGCTGTTAGAATTTGAATTTTAAGGCATATATTTTATGATTTTATAAAATACTACATGTCACAAGGATCGTGGGCATGTAGAGAACTCGAAAAACTGATTTATTAAACTAAAAGAAAAGGAAAAAAAAATAAAATGGGAGATGCGCTAATTTTAAGTTATACGTTAATTAAACGCGTTTATAAAAGAAATTTTATAAAAACCAATTACTATTCACATCTAATGAAAATATAGACATATTTTTATCAGTTAGTATATAATTTTAGGATTTCAAAACAATAAGAATCCTAATTTTACGATTAATAACGAAGGAGTTGTGAATTACATGAGTTTACGACAATAAATACTTTTATAAAACTATTTTTATAAAAGTTACGGTTCACACCAGTAAATAACATTTTGAAAACATCATTAAATAGATAGAACTTTTAATTATGAAGACGTGCTCGAAATAATCGCTAAAATCGGATCTAAAACGAACAAGATACGTCATTTATTGGTTTTACGTTAATTAAAGTTATAAAAATAAGTTTATAACTGTCATAAACAGTAAAAAGTACTGTTCACAAGTAGGTTTAAAAATATGAAAATATAATATTTTGATAACACATCTTAATACGAAAGCGTAGACGTAAGAAACATACCAAACGTCTAAAAAACGAAGAAATTCGTCATTTTTATATACTATTGAGATATTTATAAAACGTTTTAAATTTTAATAATATGATTTCACAGACACGATTAGATGGTGATGTAGCTATATAGAATTATATATGGTAGTAGTTATTCAAAGTGCTTAGAACTTATACGACCTATACTTGATTAGGTTGCATTCGGCGTTTATCTGACGCATTTTCTGTGTTATACTTGATATTCATTTACTCAAGGTGAGTTCATAGCCCCACGTTTTACATTTATAATGATTTACAAGTTTTGGGTATAAACATATCACGTTTTACAAATTGGAACGCAAGTGTACAGTTTACTTGATTACGTATCTTGTCCTAAGTAGCGCTAACCCATCTGAGCCCCATATCAAGACTGTCAGTTACTGTTGAGAGCGTGAATGTTTAGAAATAGATCTATTTGGGTTGACATCCCCATTCGGTGTTAGCTATCACTAGACAAACAACGTATACCATGTCGGACATAGGATGTTGCGGGTTAAAACATCATCACATTCATGTTGCAATATTATATTGCATTTCATACAGGCGAGCTTCAGTGTCCATGAGCTTAAGAAAACGTAATTACAATTTATGAAGTTTGCATCTTTGCATTTATCATGTGGAAGCTTGCGGTCCCTACATTATACATTTACAAACCTATGAATTCACTCAACAATATGTTGACGTTTTAAAGCAATGTTTTTCAGGAGGTCAATAAGGCACGGGGTGCAAGGGATACATTGGTGCTTATATATTTTGGATGTCACATGCTAAAGATTTGGTGCATTTCAATTTGGGATAAATTGTTATGAACTAGAATCTTGTAATTTTATTATAGACCAATTAAAGCTTCGGATTTATAGTATCAAACACTTTGCTAAATCAATGTATCATTTTAATGACCTTTAGGTCGTTCTTATATATCTTGTGTTATTGATCTATGATGTACCATCCTCATACCTATTCTGCTGTGGGTGGTGGTGGGGGGGGGGGGGGGGGGGGGGGGGGGGGATTCCATTTTGGGGGTGTTTACAAGCCTCCTTGAAGTTGCCAATACTAGTCCCTTAAACACCCTGACTGGATAGTCATGGACATTGCTCTTACTCGTCTTAGTTTCACTCTTCCTTTCTACTCAACGCATCAACCACTACATTCTATTTATCGAAGCGTCACACAAATCATTCTTCAAAGTCTGGAAAGCCTCTTCTCGTTCTGCGCCCCACTCATACTTCTGATTCTTCTTAGTTAGGGAAGTAATGGGTTTACAAATCTTAGAAAAGTATGCGATGAAATGTAGTTAGTAACCAGCCATCCTAAGAATAATCATATCTCGATGGTGTCGTAGTACTTCTAATCTTTCACTGCCTCATTCACTTAGTAAAACTTATCATAACAACTTCTCCTTCTCAGTAATTATAAAACTAACTTCAAAATATCGTCCATGCTTATCTTCTTAACAAACAAACGTGCTAAATCCTACGGAAATAACTAGGTCGATGAAACCTTTGTCTCCTTGCAACTCTTTAAGTTGTACAAAAACAATCTAGCATTTTCGAGGGTTGCTAGACGATATTAGAGACTTTGCGACTGCGTCGCTCTAGGGAACTAAATCTATGCTGAACTCAACTTGTATCGTTGTAGTGTCATCGACAAGTCTTTCGAACATATCAACAAAATCTCCTTCGAACTGAAGTCTCACTCCTACTTTCGGTCTTCTACCTTCGTGTTCAAGTAAGGTTTATGCTACTCCTTGAGTACGTTTCAACCTTGAACCCAAAAAGAAAATAAAGAATAAGCGAAGTATCACTTCACCTTCCTAAAGAATTCCTAACCACCTTTTCATGACATACTATCACGACCTTATTCTTGGACAATCAGCCCATTCCCACAATCACACCAAAGCTTCCACGACCCGACGGTATCAACAAATTCTAAGGATTATGAACTATCGAATAGGATAACGAACGAATATCAAATCACGGCTAGAATACATATGGGGGATTCCACATATGCAAATAGACGTGGATCAAATGACATAAGAATCCTTTGAAAGAAAGGATACATATATGTACCGAGTGAAAACGCAAACGAAAAAAAATCAACAGGCGTACCACGACAAAAGAAACACATAACGAAAATCATTACGCACCAGAACTTATAAATACGAAAGACAAAATTCTTATACCAACAATCGACTTTACTCGAAAGAACCAATTAAATAATGTTTTTATAAAAAAATCAATTTAAAATAAAGAAAGTCGTTT
This sequence comes from Tanacetum coccineum, assembly GCA_026074375.1. NCBI lineage: Eukaryota > Viridiplantae > Streptophyta > Magnoliopsida > Asterales > Asteraceae > Tanacetum > Tanacetum coccineum. The sequence continues at coordinate 53,544 of BQNB010021300.1, read as the reverse complement.
TAAATATAAAAATCATTTAAAAAAATGTCTGAAGTCTAATCTTTGTAAAATTCATTTTAATCATGGTTGTCATAAAAATCTAGAGATAGTTATCTAATGGTGTATCGCATCTTACTACCATGAATCATTTTAAACCTACTTTTCATAATAAAATTTAGAATTTAATAACCACACGACAATTTTCATAACTTAATTGTATAGGCCACTTAAACATGTTCTATTCACAACGATCATTTTAAACACATTTTATTCACAATAATCATTTTAAACACAGTTTTAGCCAACACTCACCAAGAATATTCTTCAAAGTGTTTTTTTTTATAATTCCGACATCAATTATAACCAGATGTTACTCAAACAAAGACACCGCAATACAAAGGGATTTTTAAAACAACGTACAGACTCTAACACCATTTTAAAGTTTGAAACAAATCAAAAACCAAAAACCTATACTCCAGAAATAAAATCAAACGAACTTCGGAAACAAGAAGAAACTTATGCAAGATGTTACGGATCTAAAAGAAAATGGTAAGGACATATTCGAAATAACGATCAACATAGCAAAAAGCCTAAAAGCATCGATACTAACACGTCGCCAACGGGTTACGAAAACCAAGAGATATACAACCAAGGGAGTAAATATCCGTACTAAATTGTCACGAACAAATAGTGCTTAAAAGGAAAAATTCCGATATTCCTACGAGAAGTCAACTTACGGGAAAACCAGTGAAATGTATTAATAACCAAAAGCAGCAGATTCGAACAACCAATATACATCAAGACGTCGAATAGGAAGGTAGGACCTCCTTACAACAAAGTACGATGAAGGGATTCTACACTTAGAGTTAGGAATTCGAACGAATAATCGAGCAAACAACAAACCGCGAATTATAGTAATAGTAGTACTAATATGTATCCGCAAACGTTAGATAAAGAGAAAACTTACTATCTACACAACTATCCATAACACATCCGCACATTAGGTTAAGAGAATAATTCCCTAACCATATAACCATCCTTAGTCAGTGATTCAACATTACCACAACCCTGCATACAAACAGTAACAACAAAACATCAAACAATGCAATCATGGTCACAATCCACGATGTGATTGCTTTTATATTATCGGGCCACCATGATTATAATTGCCTTCACTTTCATCACCTACGTGTACTTACTTCCAAGACTACACATCTCAAATGATCATATCACTATAATACACATTGCACATCTTAAATCACTACCACATAACACATAAAGGATGCTCCAACAAATAACTACTTACTTATATAAAGATAAAGTCAAAAATGACATAAAGGAATGAAAGTCTCGCAGCGCCTCCAAAATACCAGATATTCAAAAGAATTAATCAATAACAACGTGACGAGGTAAAAGACGGAATAAACCAATTCTGGGCCTCGCTTGGGTTTAACTTTACCTTCATAAGAGTCACCCGACTCCGCGGGTCCAGCCCTACTACGACTATCCAACAAGCGATCAACTACTCTATCTCCTTTTGGTATCCACAATAGGCTTCCAACATACACTTAAGTCCAGTTGGGAAAACGGTTCCCCAGCGAGACTTCTTACGGGTGGGGGAAAACATAGCTAAAATACTCAGAAAGTAATACATATCGTATCAGATAATGGTAGGCAAAATAACTAAAATGACAACTTAGCAAAATACGAGATATATAAGCTATGCAAAAATAGAGGGGAAGCATAACAGTTATAGCTGTCGGAACCCAAAATCACTTTCACTTCATTATTGAAAACAAGAAAAATAAGATGAGAAGAATTGGAAGAATTGTAGAGAGAAGTTAGAGAGAGAAAGGTAGAGAGAAGAAAAAGATGGAAGATTACTTGCAAAATTACAAATGAGAATCAACAATAATCAACACCCTCTCCATACTTGGAGAGGGGTATTTATACTTAATACCAAGAGGCTTTCATGCCTTGGTATTTCTACGGGCCGGGCTCGGGATTACTTGGGCTTTCGCCCGATACACGTGACCGATTAGATTACATAAAGAGCCCGTTTACCCGTCTAGCCTAATACAACGTATATTAATTTAGTGACCGAGACCTAATATAATTATGAACGAACTTCCATTGTTCGACTCAATATTTTGAGGCTAACAATCTCCCCCGAAGTGAGTTCATTATGACACTCCTTCATGAGATCAATGAGATTGCTTTTGTCGTTAAGATCTTGTGGTCTTGGTCTCTGAATTCGTTGTAGGCTTGTTCCTTCATGCTTTGTGATCTTTGATCTTGAGCCTTTGTCATTGTCTTTTGACTTCGTCTTTGCGTCCGAGATCTTTAAATCTTTATCCTTTTGTCTTGATCGTCTTTGCCACCTTGCGATCTTGTGTCTTGACCAACATGCTCATACTTTGCATCATCTTGAAAGCTTGCTAACAATCTCCCCCGAAGCTTGATTTCTGAGGAGTTATCTTTAATATCAGAGTTTGTGCGGAAGTCTTTGTCTTTAATTCTTGAGCTTTCATGATTCTTGAATCTTGATGCTTATAGAATGTCTTTGTAGTTTGAGCATGAGCATGTGGTAATGAATCCGACTTCAGCTGGAATGAGCAACACCACATCTCCAGCTCTTAAGTTACCTGAAATAAAACAGTTAGCAATAAAGCGGGTGGACGAATATGGCTTTGTCATTCGTCCGGATTTGGTTAGATTAACCTCCGGTTCCGTAGGACCGTTTTACAGTATAAATACTGTACCTGTGATCAGGTAGATTCAAAGAATCTCCTTGACAGGGTTTCCAGCTCAAAGCGTAGGATCTTCTAACACATATGTATTAGATTTACCATGCTTGCTTGTTCTCATTACCGGAACGTCTCAAAGCAGACAACACGGTAAGAGTGAATCAGATAGTTACTATCTTTCTGATTAAGCCGTCAATTCATTTCCTGGAACAAGTTTGATTCACATTGAATCGCACCATCGTTTCTTTCCAGTTGACACAAGTTTGATTCATATAGAATCTCGCAAGTCACCTACCTCAGTGCTGTTTGATGATGACACTGGAAGGATTTCCATTCGTCATTGTGAATACTAAAGAGTATCACTCTGAATGTTCTGGCAAAATCACAAGGATAATGCGTAGGACTCTTGTCAACAGCTTGTGAACTTAATGATGTTCAACAAGTGTTTGTCATGGGATGTGTCCTAATGAGATTTATTTATGGATCTCTTGGCTCTAGACTCGATTAGTGCGTTTTGGTTTTAGTAATCGGAGGCTGGAGCAGACTGCCACCTATTCAATATCAACTAACTCGGAGTGAGAAAGTCAATAGAAGTCGTGTGTATCTCCGTGACAAATGAGCACATTTTCTTTGAGATAAACCCGAATTGCTGGGAAAGGTTTGTGCAATACATCACTGGTCCATGATGTCGTTTCATGTCAGCATCCGATAATCAACATTGTGATTCTGACAGCATAGTATTACCCGGTTTCTTCTGGCCTAAGTTATGTGTGGAGGCTTCAGTCTTTTCACCCTTTATTCCATAACATATCTTTTAATTCTTCAACCCCTTCAATGCTTACCAAGACGTCATTACTAACACCTTGTTGTGATTGTTCCAGTGTTAGCTCAATCTTAGTCGGCATTCTTCCCTTATACACATTCATCTCCAATCATACCTAAGGACTGCTATTTCTAACTATGGAGTGTCCTTGGGTAGATCCCTCCGGTTCTGGTTGGATCATAGGACAAATTCCTAACCTTACCACCTTATGTCTTCAGAATCGTCGTGAAATAAGATGTTGTAGGGTATGAGATCGTAACCATAAAACCTTTTCCGAATAGCACTTTGAGTCTTTAGATCACATTTTAATTACATTTCTCCCCTTATTTTAAATTCTAAGTCACTTCGATTTTGAAATACTGTGTGATTAAAATTTGTCTTGAAAGAAGGCCAGGGGAAAAAACGTTGAAGCTTACATGAATTATTTGGAACTGTATCACTTTTAGCAACTTGCTCCCCCTCAATTTTACATATGTTTGACACCAAAAACATTGATACCAAGTTGTAAAATGAATATAAAATTGAGGTTGAACACTTAGTCATCTTATAACTATCATTCTATTGAATTGTCATTATTATCTTGTTGTTATTAAGAGACTTTTTGGGAATGGTTTGAATACATAAGAATGGTCGTGAGATGATGTATCCAAACACTAAATGCTGTCTTTTTCGAAGAAAAAACTCCCCCTTGAAAGAAGAGTTGTTTGAACACAACAACATTGAAAATTATGAATCGTCAATTGAGAAATTCTTGAAAAATTGTTTCAACATTTTGAAAAACATCATGTTAGAAGACTTCTCTTCCAACTCTAAGGGTAAGCGCACTTATGCGTATACACTATCCTTTTTCTTGAGCTCAAAACTTTAAATGTCTTGAAAGAGCAGCTCAAGACCGAGAAAAGTTGAATTTCTCGTTGTGAGGATAAGTTATCTTATAGATAAACTATCCTTTAATTTGAAGTTCGGTTACGTACTGATATTTGCACATAATCCATTAAGAAAAATTAGAATGAACATGTTTTGAAAGCTGTTGAAACTCCCTGTTCGAACCTTCATTTACCACCCGTGACGATATTAATCAACATTTCAGGTACGTAAATGTTTATCGATTCCAAGAACATGTCGAGAGAATATTTTTTTGAATCATTTTCTAATTTTTTTTGATTTTGGTATTTTCTTTTTGAACTTTTAATATTTTTTGTATTATTCTTTTCTCAAAAATATATACAATATGAATGTTGATGAAGTATCAAGCAGATTCTTTGTCCAGAACCTCGAGTTACAGCTGGAGTCAAACATCTCAACCAATTCGTCTAACGATATACTGAAACCTTTCTTCAGGAAGGGCTGTAGTAAACATGTCAGCCAGTTGGTAATCATTCTGACAAAGTACAAATCTCAATGGATACCAGTTTTTCAACCTTTATGTTGATTAAATGATACCAGTATGGATGTGCTAGGTAGCTGGAGTGCTGCACGGGTTGCATGAAAATTGCTATTGCTGATTGAGAATCACAATACAAACGGTATTTTGTTGTAGCTTGAAGCCATAATCTTGAAGTAGTGTCCTCATCCACATAACTTAGCACAAACTTGCAGAAAACGCACTATTCAGCCTCTGCTGATGACATTGCAGTACAGACCTGCTTCTATGACATCCTGCTGAATAACTTATCACCTAGGCACTGTTATCCTCAAAAGTGCTTTTGCGAGTATCAAGGCAACCGCATGAATCGGCATCTGAAAAGCTGTTATATCAAAGCCAGAATCCATCGGATACCTACCAGAGTCCCATGTGAATGGTACCTTCTTAAGTATCGAAGAGATCCTTTTAACCCTTTGAGGTTTTTTCAGTCGTCAGGCTTGATATCTTGCACACAACATACAGCTTGCAACTATTTCTGTTCTACTAGATGTCAGATACATGAGTGATCCACAATTTTGCTTACGATAGTCAGTTTGGGTCAACGGTTCACCACTCAAGTCTGCATCTAATTAGGTTTCGTATCAATGGTGGTAAACCAATGCTTTGACCTATTTTCCTACCATGTTTATTCAGAATCTCTCAAAGTTAATTTGGCCTGATTGATAAAAATACTCGTGGGGATTTGGTAGAGATCTGAAGTCCTACAAAAGAATTTCACTTCCCCCATTAAGGACATCTCAAAATTCTACCGAGCATTCATTTTTCAAAAGTTTATATGAAAATTTTAGTTTTGGAACCAAAAAATAAGTCCATCAACTAAATTACACAAGTATAATGCCTCCCCAATTTTATCGTGTAATAGAGTCGGGTCAATGAAACCTTTAGAAAAAACCTTTTGGATAAATCAGGAATTTTGATAGTATTCATCATACCAGGCCTCGGAGCTTGTTTTAATCCATATAGAGCTTTCCTTAGACGGTAAACTTTTTCTAGATGATCAGGATCAACGAATCCATCTGGTTGTGCAACATAAACCTCCTCCTTCAATGGACCATTAAGAAATGCCATTTTCACGTCCATTTGATAAATTGGAAAAGACTTGTGTGCAGCATATGCGACAAAAATCCTGACAGCCTCCAAGCGAGCAACTGGAGCAAATGATTCTTCGAAATCAATACCCTCTTCCTGAGCATAACCCTTTGCTACAAGTCATGCTTTGTTGCGAATTACAGTTTGGTCTTCATCCTTTTTGTTTTTCCATAACCACTTTAGCTTGATTACGTTCTTGCCAAAAGGTTTGTCAACGAGTTCCCAGACTTGTAGTCTGTCAAACTGATGAAGTTCATCCTGCATTGCTTCTATCCATGCTGAATCAGCCATTGCCTCCTTAATGTTTTTCGGTTCAACAATACTCACGGTGAGTGCGAACATACACATTTCAGGATCTGTTGCAAGTTGTCGTCTTGTTTGCACTGGCTTGGATGGATTTCCACGAACTTGAGTTAATGGGTGATCTTTTGTCCATCGGTATTCAGAATTTTGAGGTTGATTGAAGGTATGCACATTTGAATTACCACTATTGCGTGAGGAAGACTCAGCAATTTCTTGTACCGGTGTACAGAAAGGATTGGTAAATTCTGCTTGATCAACGTTTGATTAATTCTCAGCAATAGCATTTGTAAAGTATTAGGGTTCTTATGAATGGTTGAATATTCGTTGAAGGGTGTGTGTCTTGTGGAGCAGAATTATCAGTGGGAGAAGAAGACTTAGGTTTGACACTAGAAGTACCATCATTGAAAAAATTCATCGACAAAGGACACAAAAAGAAAGATCCAACTCCTTTTGTGAGGGAACTGCTGTATCCTGCTAAAGGATAAACATTTTTGTAGTTCTGGAGCGGGTTCAGGTTGTCAGTAATCCTGACGCCCTGTTTTTTTGTCGTTGTGGAATCGAGCCTGAAGTGACACATTAGCAACAGACGTCTCAGACATCTCTTTGAATTCATCAAATCTGAGATGGATGGATTCAACTATCAGCCTTGTTCTCTTGTTGTATACACGATATCCCTTTGACTGAGTGGAGTATCCCACCAAAATGCATGAATCCCCTTTTTCTTTCATCTTATCCAAATTTTCACCATCTCTGGTTAGGTAACATGTACAACCAAAGATGTGAAGGTGTTTGATTGAGGGTTTTCTGTCATTAATGATGTGATATGCCGTTTTCTCATGAGTTGGGATGATGATTGATCTGTTTTGAGTATAGCATGCGGTTGCGATTGCTTCAGCCCAAAAGAATAAAGGAAGTTTAGAAGCTGAAAGCATCGTTCGAGCAGCCTCAACGAGAGTGCGGTTTCGTCTTTCGACAACGCCGTTCTGTTCAGGTGTTCGAGGAGTAGAAGTTTGATGCTCAATTCCTTCTTCTTTAAAGAAAGCATTAAGTGTCTTGTTTAAGAACTCAGTGCCTCTGTCAGTGCGAACAGAAATTACTGGGGCTTGAAGATTTCGTTGGATCATCGTGAGAAATTCTTTTAAAACTTCTGGTGTTTCATCCTTGGAACGTAGAAAGAGTGTCCAAGTATATCTTGAGTAGTCATCGACAATTACCAGAATATATTTCTTCCCATTGATGCTAGCAACCCGCATTGGACCACATAAGTCCATGTGAAGCAAATTCAACCGACCTTTTGAACTTGGAACAGTCTTTGACTTGAATGAGCTTCGTTTTGCTTTACTCACTTCACAAGAAGAACATAGATGATCCTTGACATACTTCAGTTTTGGTAAACCAATCACAATATCTTTCTTTGAAAGCAAGTTTATGTAGTCGAAGTTGAGATGAGAAAGCCTTCGATGCCATAACCATGCTTGAGTTGGAGATGCTTTAGCCATAAGACAGATTGGAGTTGATGAAGTTGTGTCTTGAAGAGAAATTGTATAGAGATCAGATCCACGATTACCGGTTAGTAAGTCGTTTCCCTGAAGATCTCTAACAAAACACGTAGATTTCCGAAATGCAACCTCCAAATCCGCATCACAGAATTGACCAACTGAGAAAAGATTGTGATTGAGACCTTCGACGTAGTAAACTCTTTTGATCGTGATGTTTCCTTGAACCAAATCTCCATAACCAAGAATTGGAGCAAATTGATCATTGCCAAAACGAACGGTACCCAAGTATTTCTCAACAAAATTGCACAGCAGTGATACATTGCCCGTCATATGCTTGGTGCATCCAGAGTCAACAATGAATAGGATGAGTTGTACAATCTGCAAGAGAAGTAGAGGACGATGGAACACATGACAAATTGGATCCTAAAGTGTTTGTGAGTTTCAAGACATTAGTTATCCTAGATGTATTATCTACGGCAAAACTAACTCTTTTAGGCACACTTTCATTCCTAACTTTAGGTACCCATTTCTTTTGTGTCTTAGGAACCCATTTCTTCTGTGTTTTAGGAACCCATTTGTATGTTGATGGGCATTGTTGTGCTATCCACCATTTCCACGCCTTACTCGTTTTCTTATATAGCATCCTATAGTAACTCTTGGAACTTGTGATAGTGGATTCTGATGCAACTGTTTTCTTATGGGGTGTTGCAACAGATTTGTTCGCTTGACTTTTGGGTTTCCTAGTACTAATAGGCACTACATTAGGCTTCTTAGTTCTAGCATTCACGTCATTCAAGAATTTAGAAACACAAGCATCATGATTCGAATTAAACACACATTTTCCACAAGTAGCACAAACAGCATTAGCATTCGAAGTTCTGGAATTTAAACTGTCATTACACGCAGTTACAGACTTTGTTTTATTAGAAATACTAGAAATCCTAGGGTGTTCTTCTACTTCAGTCTTCTTAAGCTTCGCATGACTAGTGTATGGCACGACCTTATCTTTCATTTGATTGCTCCTAGGCTGTGGTCTGCTAACATTAGTTTTGTGAGCTACTCCTGTAGATGTAGAAGCGCGAGGATTAGTATTCCTAAAAGTCTGATTCAACTGTGGTGCTCTAGTTTGTGTGGTACTACTTGCAATGCGATACATGCCTGGTTTAATCACATTTGTGTTTCTTACAGCTTGCATTGCTGTCTTAGGTAAATTCTGTAGAGTGACTGGTTTTGATAAACTCTCTGACTCATGAGTTTTTAAAACCGACTTTTTTGTTGCGAAATATTTTCTCTCAAGAGAGTTTGAAAAAGGAGCCGGTTTTCCTAAAACTGATGGTTTTGGAATCCTTTGAGCATTTGGTTGTCGAACAACAGATGGTTTATCAAACTTAGTGTCTACAGATTTTCCCTTGCATTTTTCAACGAGTTTTTTCAACTCACTTATTGCCATGTTCTTGTCTTGCAGTTGAGCTTTCAAATCTTGTATTTCAACATATTGTTCACGTTCTTTTCGAAATACATTGGACGCCCTTTCTTTGCAAACTGTGTCATTTTTCAGTTGTACTTGACATTCTTGTAAAGCGATTTCAAGAGAAATTGAGTGTTTTTCTAATCTAATAAAACGTTGTAAAAGCTCAGTGTAAATCTCTTTACTTACAAAATCAGTTTGTTCAGAAAGCTTTTGTGCAAGACAGTCACATTCCATGACTTTATGAAGATATAAGCATTGTAATTCAGTGATCTCATCTAAATCAGATGAAGTTAGCAAATAAGAACACATAACATCTTTAGACACACATTCTTGCAAAAGCATATCATACATGTTGGAAAATTCTGCCTTATCAGATTCAAGTTCATCAAGTTCATCTTCAAGAGATTCAACGTACTTTAAATCTGCATGCATTTCTTTCTTAAGTTCATGTATAAACGCGAGACTATCATTCTGAGTCTTAAGGGCAAGGGGCATCAAACATTTCTTAACAAGGATTTCCATATCTTGTGCAGTTGGGTGTCGAAGATAAAGATGGTCGTTTGAATGTTTTACCCATGTTTGAAGATAAACATTCCGAGATCAACATATTTCTATCGGCTTTCTCATTCCGAGATCGTTGATATTGAAAAGGTGGCAGTCCGCTCCAGCCTCCGATTACCAAATGAAAACATTTGGTTTTGTTTTTACAAATGATTTTCTCCACATTTTCTTTCTTATTGCATTTGCCTGTGCTAACTGAATTTCATAATGCTGGGCTGGTGGTTTGAAAATTTCATAAAGACTATTTAACTTTGTGTAGTCCAAATGGTTTGATAAGTCTTTATTCAATTTAGTATCGATCTCTTCAGCAAGTCAAGAGTCAGAGTCTCTTCCCTATCGGGGACGAGTCTGTTTGCAGGATCAGATTGGTCATGTGGGATCGCATACAAACATGGTTTCTCATATTGAGCCTTTTTGAGGTACATTGGATTGGCAAAGGTAGGTCTTCCATTAAATGTAGGGCATTTGGGTGCTAACATATGAATGGTTTGGATTGATTGACTCCGTTTGTTAACAATTTCATTCAAAAACTTTAATTGGTTTTCCATTGAAATCATTTTGTCAATATCTTTTTCTTCCTTGAGCTTCAAATTCGTTATTACCTTTGTTTTCTCCTTGACAAGACCTTCGTAATGTGACTTTGTTAAAAGACTCTGTTTGACTAACTCATCATGTTTCTCTTTGACAACAGAAATTTCGTAGGCTTTAACTTTTAAACCTTCTTTTATGTCAATTTCTTTTTGAGCTAATAGTCCTAGAGTTTCATTTAACTTACGTTCAAGTTTGTCATAGTCAACTGTACGATCATTAAAGGCCTTGTACCTCTCAAACTCAGTCTGTTTATTTTGAAGTGCAACTAAACAACTATCCCGAATACTATTAGATTCCCTTAGAGTTCTACTAGTTTCCGCAAGAATAGATTTGCACTCAGTTAATTCTTGAGTCAATGTTGCATTTGCTTTCTTTAATTGCTTTTGAATCTTTTTATTTTCATCGACATCAAGCTTTAAATTAGCAATTAAATTAGCAAGTACAACACGCTCATCATCACATTCTACATCATTTTGGTCATCCTGAATATCATTATCACACATATTCGATGAGTTAGGAATGACATTACTATCACCTGTTTCCACTACACATGTGTTAGTAATGGATTTAGATTGCTCAAAATGTTGTATGTCATTGGCAAACACAGTATTGTTAGTATCGTATTGTACCTGTTCCAATGGCTCATCGTCAGTGCCTGAGTCTGCATTAGGAACCTCTTGGATCTTTGCCATGTAACTGTAATGTGCTTCCAACTCTTGTTCATCAATTTCTTCATCTGTGTCTGCTAGCCAGTCAGATTGCTCTGCTTGAGGTTGAACACCTTTCTTAGCTTGTTTACACAGCAACATCTTTTCCTTATGATACGTAGAGTCTTTAACCCGTTTTGGCTTTCTGCATTCCTTAGCATAATGACCAAATTCCTTGCAATTAAAACACTGTATCCTAGACTGTTGCACTACTTGACCACCTACAGTTTCTCTAGCCCCAACAACTTTTACTACCCTCTGATTCCCAAACTATCCAGTCTGATTGTCATTCTTATACCTTGGAGTAGTATCCACATTCTTGTTTCTGGTGTTTGAGGAAGTTTTGAGGTTGTTGTTGGTAGGTTTGTAGATTTTCTTGAAGTACTTTGCAATGAGAGCCAAATTATTCTACATGTCTTTATCCCTCTAAGCTTGTTCAGGATCACTGTCTTCTTCTAAAGCTGACTCAGGTGGTGGTGTGATTGGTTTGGCTATCTATTTGCCTTTGTATCTTGTAGTTGCATGAGATCTGGTTGGAAGTGAAGCTTTTGATGTTGGTGCATATGATTTGTGAGGTTTTGATGATTGATAATAAGGGTCTTGAAGTGTTTGAGCAGTAGCAACAAGTGCTAATGGGTTAGCATTCTTGGCCATTCTTTCAGCACGGAGTTCATTAACTTCCTTTTGGTATTGTTTCAGAATGTCAAAGAGTTTGTGATATGAAACTTCATCTAACTTGTGTTGTTGCTTGACAATTGTTACAAATCTTGACCATTCTGGTTGAAGTTGTTGAAGAAATTGAACATTGACTTGCATCGTTGCAACTGTCAAATTGTTTCTGATCATTTCATTCATCATTTTGTAGAATCTTGTGTAGTAAGACTCAATTGTTTCTCCATCGTGAGAGGTGAATTGACCAAACTCCCAAAATAAGTTTGTCTTGACATCTTGAATATTGAGTGATTCACCTTGTTGTAGCCTTTCGATGGCTTCCCACATTTCTTGAGCTGTCTGACATGCATCAACAGTTGAGTATATTTCATCTCCAATTCCAGTCAATATCAAATGAATCGCTTCTTTTTCTGATTCAAAATGAGCTCTGTTTTCAGGAGTCATATTCATAACTGTCTCGACTGTTGTTTGTTCAGGAACTGCTGGAGAATTCTCTGTTGTAGGAACAACTGGTGTTGTGACAATAGTTGGAGTGTAAGGACCTTTGAGAATGCACTTCCATAAGGCATCACCATTTGGTCTTGTATCAATGTATCGTAAGAACCGTGATCGCCATTGTGCATATCGTCTTGTTGCAAGCATTGGTGGACGATCCCTTGAACCAGCTGCCATTATGTTGTTATGCATTTGACTGTCGGTTGTGGAAGTTACAATTGGAGTTGTCATGATGAATGATTTGTTAAATTATGAAGTGAAAATGATTTGTAGGATCTTAAGCAGGTAAAGTGATTGTTGTTGTTGTGGAAAACTATTTTACGAGATTTTACAAGTCTTGACTAAACCAAGAAAATACAAGAGTATTTCACGAGATTTTACTAAATCAAGAAAAATCGTAAAAATAGAATTGTTATTGGTGAAATCGTTGTTGTTGTTGTTGAAGAACTTGAACTTTTGTTAACGATTTGTGAGCTAAAACGATGAATAGTGCACAAACTTTCAACTTGAGATGAGTAACAGTTGATTAAAACTCAAGTAAGGATAAACGGTGTTCAAACGATTCACTTTGGAGGACTTAATGGTTGAATTGTAGAAATTAAGGACTAACGGTGTAACTTTATTTCAACCAAGAAGGTTAATAATGGAACAAAGGATTAACTTTGAAAGTGTCATGAGTTCAGGGACCAAAGTTGCCAATTTTGAAGTTAGTTTAATAAAACATATTTTCCCTCCATGCATTCGTCTTCAACAATTTGAAATTGTAAAGTAGTTAACGTTTCGTGTTACTTTCTTACGGAATGATACGATGATCGACGGTGAGATGTGAATATACCACGTTGATCGAAATGAGTTCACGATTACGTTGGTATAAGTAAAACGTCCCGTAGAGCACCGTCACTCGAACTCAAAAAATCCTAAAACGATTTAAAGTGTGTAAGATTTGTTGAGTTGCTTAGTTAGTTCGGTTCACAAGAGTTGTGACTGGTTCGGGTGCATAATAAACTTCTAGATCAGGTCCTATTGAAAATCAACTAGTTCGGGTCTGAAGTGAATCAACTAGTTCAGGTCATAAGAGAATTGACTAGTTCGGGTCTTCAATCATAAATGACTAGATCGGGTCTCAAGATTTTTGACTAGTTCGGGTCCTTAAGGTTGAACTAGATCGGGTCTGCCTTGGAATTACTAGTTCGGGTCTTCAAGATTGAACTAGATCGGGTCTCAAGGTTTGAACTCGTTCGGTTCACACAAGACTCCAAGATGTGCAACCGTCCTTGTCTTTGTCTTCTACCGAAACAACAAAACCTCCAACGTCCTTGTTCCTGATTAAGTGGATCTTGGTATCAACCTTGTCTCAACCGGTGTCGACTACAAATGTTAAGCACACCAAAAAGCTTGAAAAGAAGCTTTGTTAACCCAGAAAATAAGCACTCCAAAAAGCAAAAAAAACATGAAAATAAGCTCAAATAAGCTCGAAAATTTGGCTAGTTTACAACGAAATAAGCCACAACTAAAAAACTTATAAAAAAGTTGTTTCTAAGAAATAAGCCGCGAAAACAGTTTAACAAACGAGCTACTTTAACACTTAGAAGCCACACAAAAATTTCCACAATAAGCTACAACAGATGTGTTTAAAAAATGACGCTTTTCATGAAATAAGCTTATAAAATATAACCCATGACCAAGAATAAAAAATAATATGCGTATGAATATAAGCTAGAGAGAAAACCCACAAAAACTATAGATATGATCAACAGTTTAATATGAAATTTAGCCCATATATGCTGTATACAAGAACAGCCCAAAACAATGATCACTATTCAAACATAAAAAAATGTGACTTTTCTTTACGGTGGATATAAGTTACGAAAAACAAAAAAAATAAATAATAATAAGCTGAATAACGAAATAAGCCAGAAAAAACTAAGTCAATAAGCTTAAAATAACCACAAATAAAACCACTAAACCCACCCGAGGTGAGTGATACCAAATGTCGGTAACCAATATCACTTTCACTTCATCATTGACACAAGAAAAATAGAAAAAAGAAAAGATGAAAAAATGTAGAGAGAAGTTAGAGAGAGAAATAAAGAGAGAGAATAAGAGAGTGGTTGATTACACAAGTGTGTGAAAACAAATGAGACCAACACCCTCTCCATCCTTGGAGAGGGGTATTTATAGTTAAAACCAAGAGGCTTTCATGCCTTGGTGTTTCTATGGGCCGGGCTTGGGATTACTTGGGCTTTCGCTCGATACACGTGACCGATTAGATTACATAAAGAGCCCATTTACCCGTCTAGCCTACTACAATGTATAATTAATTAATGACCGAGACCTAATATAATAAATGAACGAACTTCCTTGTTCGACTCAATATTTTGAGGCTAACAATAATCAAGCTACATTCCAACTCGAAACAATTGCTGATATCGTTCCGAATGCTATGCTCGAAGGAAATACGTTTGTAAATCCATTTGCTATCCACAAGTGCTGCTGAATCATTATCTTTACAATATGTGGATCCATTGAACATGCATATGTTTTATCAACCTTACCCTCATGAATATTTGTAGACTAAGGATCACCCTCTAGAACAAGTGATAGGAGAACCCTCACCACCAGTTTTGACAAGGAATCAACTCCGAACAGATGGTGACATGTTCATGTATGCATAGCTGTGAGCTTTATGGAACCAAGAAATTTCAAAGAGGCTATGACCGACCCTGCATGGATTGATTCAATGCAAGAAGAGCTTCTCCAGCTCAAAAGGCTTGATGTATGGGTGTTAGTTCCTGCTCCAGACAACATAAAACCCCTTACTTTGAAATGGCTATTCAAGAACAAGCACGATGAAGAGAACACGATCATTAGAAACAAGACTCGTCTGGTTGTAAGAGGGTACCGCCAAGAGGAAGGAATAGATTTCAAAGAATCCTTTGCTATGGTTGCTAGAAAGGAAGCTATCAGGATATTTTTGGCATATGCTGCACACAAATCGTTCATCGTGTTTCAAATGGAGGTGAAAACTGCTTTCTTACATGATATGTTAAAAGAAGACGTGTACGTGTGTCAACCTGAAGGTTTCATCGATGCTGATCATTGATAACACTCTAAATATACATAAAATATCCCTCGAAAATACATGAAATATATATGTTAACGCATGAAATATTGCAAATTTTGGTTGTTTGTTGTGCAATATTCATTTCAGGACCAAGAATGAAGAAAAGGACTTAACATGCAAAGATATTCCGCTAAATGCACTAACGGTCGTTATGAGAAGAATCTAGAATAGAATCTTATGAAGAATTAATGAACGAGGCTAAAGTGCGGCGCAAAATTCTTATTGTGTGGCGTACTTTGAAGCGGAGTAAATATAATTTAATAATACAACAAGTGCGGCGCATAATTTTTATTGTGCGGCGCACTTCACCTGCAGTTACTCAAAGTTAGTAATGATTGCCATTATTGTGCAATCTTTGGCTTGCCATTTCCCACAACTGAAACTCCACTCCTCACCTATAAATTGAGCATGAAATGGAGGATCAAATCATCCCATTCCGCACATTATATCTTATATCTCATCTAAATTCATCTAGAAGTTCTCAAGAGGTTTTTCTAGTAGTTTTAGGAATATTGTTCTTAGTTCATCACAATTCCCATGTTGTAATCATCTAAGGAGGTGTAATTCAAGCTATTAAGGGCTGTGACAAAGTTGTTTATAGTTTGGAGTTGAATTTCCGGGTTGTTAGAATCATTGTTCAAAGGAAAACTCTTGAAAATCAATATAATTTGCTATTGAAATCGGTATAAACATGTTTCTCTCCTTGAATGTTATGTTTTTTGAATCTAACATGTTTATTATGTGTTTTGAATCTATGAATATGGAGTAGTTTAACATGTTTGTTTGGGGATTATGAGGAAACTATGGATCTAACTTGGATGAACTAATGAATTTTGGAAATTATTAATATGAACTTGATGTTTTTATACTCGGATCTGTTAATCATCATTTGATCATCATACTAGTCCAGATATAGGTCGAAAGACTCTGGCTATATGTTTGATTTCCAAGTTGTTTGTCTTTGACAACTAGATATTAGCCTTGTGAGGATTGGCTAATAAAATTATCATTAACCGAGGATAAAAAGGTTTAACGATTAACCTCATGTCTAACGAACTTAGTTAAGAAAGTCCATATTCCTATTTTCCAAACATGAATCGAACTTAAAGCATTTTTGTAATCAAAAGTAAAGGCCGAAAGGATTTTTGATTATAATAAATTGACAATCATTTTAGAAAAACTAACCGTTTCTTTAATCGATTATACTTTAATTATTGAACCCATTATCAACCCAAGTTTATCTATATTTGTTCTCATCCCCTAAACAAACATCATTTTATATCTTGAGTTTGAATCATTATCTTTAGATCGTGACAGTCTATTAGATAACCCTTTCGTAATATAATTGACCCTTTCTAAGAATAACCAATCCCGTGGAATGACCTGGTCTTACCCTAAACCTATACTACAAACGGAGGTTTATACTTTACCTATGACAACCCAAAAATTTCCGATCAATATCTTAGCCGTTTCCGTTAGATATTTTGAATTTTTAAAGTTTTGTTTAATTTTTACGATTAACCGAGAATTTGTTCTGTTATTATTTAAGATTTATTGCCGGAAGTGATCCGTGCATCCAATCGTTGTAGTATTTTGGCCATAGCCATGTTTTTTTAATATTTCAAGGCAATATTTAAAATTTCATAATTTTCGGTGATACCGTTATTCGTTTCATTACTTACGTGAATCATGATTTATTTAAGATATGAGCATATACATGGAGGACTTGGAATTAATTCAATGTGTGCACTAGTCTCCTAGAATGTTAGAAACCATTTTGGTCCCCCCCTAGCTCACACATCCAAAACAAGCACCCCTTAAGAACCTAGGATACCAAATTTGAATTTTAAATCAATGAGACAAGACTCCACCATTCTAGCTAACCATATGTCCTTGATCAATTATGATTGGGAGATCATTTTGGTCCCCTCTCTCCCTTGTCCTATATCCCACGACACACATGTGTGTAAACTTTTGCCTTATAACTTGTCATACTCCTAACATTCTTCATATCCTATTTCACACCCATAAAACTCATATCTTTTCTCTCTTCTTGTGTTTGTTGTCCAAAAATACACATACACATACATAAACCCATATCTTTTCATTTTTAATCAATAACTTTGAAGACTTGTTGAAGGTTTGATCATTTGTATCATTCGGGTATTAGTTAAACAACGTTTGGGTTGTTTTCAATCATTGTTCATCACCTAAACTACCTTTTTCTTGTAAGTCTCTTAATTCTTGATTTACTTGTACTTTCATAAACATCTTGATGCATAAACATTTGTTGTACAACTTATTTTGTAAAAATAAAGGTTTTAAAACTTCATAAACCATAAAAGGTATTACTTATGGTTTGAAAATAATAATACTAAGTATAAGGAAATCATAGTTTTGTGATCGTGGTTATTTTTGTGTAATAAAAATAGTACTTTATAGCTTATCTTTATTCGGGTTATATAATAAGCTTATGGGAAAGCTTATTTGACCTCATTCGACTTATTGAAACTTATGAATAGTACGACCCAACTAGAAAACATAAAGGAATTTTTGTTCGAGCTTATTACATGCAACATATATTTATTGTGCTTATTTCGAGCTTATTTTTGGAAGGATAAAGCATTAAGCTTGTTTGGTTTAACAAATAAGCCCTATTAAGACTTAATTGGCTTTTTAAAGCCACGTCCTATACAAAGGCTCACGAACCACGAGCTTATTTATAAGCTTATGGTTCAGCTTATTTTATTATGGCTTATTATGAGCTTGTGATATCTTATTGATAAACCTAGAATTCATTTAGTACCTTTTTAGCTTATCGGGCTAAACTAATGAGCCGAAGATAGTTAATAATATGGTACGGCCCAATAAAGGCCCAAACCGTAGCTTAATAGCTCACGGTGGACTTTTGGGGTAAAAACTAGACTTATTGGAGAGCTTATTAATAACTTATGTCAAGTTGAGTGTTTATTTGTGTAATAGTTTGCTTAATTAGAACTTTAACGTTTTGGATCATCTAATTAGGCTTATTGGGCCTAAAAGCCCAATAAGGATTTTAATGACCCATCGGATTTGTTAAAAATGGAAAGTGGTCGTATAAAGTTTGTAAATCGTAACTCATAAATTGAAAGTGAATTGAAAGTGGTTTTTATTAAAGTCTATGACTTTGGAAAAGTGTGTAAACACAATCAAGTCATGCCAAAATTTTATAAAAATCTTTATCCTTAGAAAATGCTAGAAAAACGAGAATATTAAAATGTCTTGACTAATTACTCGGGGATGGGTAAAGTGCCAAACTGCAACAACATTAAGTTTTCGTATATGATAACAATAATATAATATTATATTCATATAATTAATATAATATTATATATACAATTAATTATAATCTAAGACTTTTCACAAAACTCGATCACTATGTTTTTACCCATAAACAACGTTTACCAAATAAATAATAAACGTTCATGCATCATTCACACTCCGTTATCGTTCCGAGTCTAAACCGAAACCCATATTCTTTTAGGTCATACCCGTGTACCACCGTTCGTTCTGAGTGATCATAATTTTTGACATATACTCTTTACCCTACTATTCCAAGGTGAGTTCATAGCCCTACTTTTACATGTTTTGAATAAATTTTTTATAACTTAGGGTGAGAGACATTGCTTGCTTTTAAAATTGGACACAAGTACTATACGTGAGAAATTCCTTGTTTACGTGTTGCCTAAGTAGCGTTTAGATAACTATTGCCCGAATTATCATGAACTGTTAATCACCTTTAACCGACTGGCTGGTTAAGTGAGCGCGAGTGAATAAATAGATCTATTGGGACTAATTATCCCTATCCGGGTAAGAAGCACTTACTAGTTTGAGTTTTCGAAGAACTAACAGATATATGTCATGTCAAAACTAGTTAGGTGGTATTTGGTCGGACACCTAAAGGGCAAGCCTTATATAGCAGTGTACATGCTATCTTTCAGTATTAGCTTCAATGTCATGAGCTTAGTGCAACGTAAATGCCTCTTTATGTGAAGTTGTATCTCCTATAACTGTCGCATACATTTTGATAATCTTGTGGTCCACATTAATTACATTTGAACTAAACCTATGAATTCACCAACTTTATGTTGACGTTTTAAGCATGTGTTTCTTAGGTGCTTAGCATAGATGTCGTTGCTTGACTTATGTGAAGTCTATTTGCTCGAACCGGTTTACCAGAAATTTGTCTACGTCTTTAAATGCCATTGTTGAACACATTTAAAGCTTCCGCATTTTAACTTTTGAATCCTTTAAATTTGATCGATGTAAAACTTATTAATATTTTGAATTTATGCAACGGTGTTTATTTTTAAAACGTACCCTTAGAGGTCGTTCTTTATGCTTTGTACTTGAGATGTTCATGAACGTCATGCTCCGGGATGCTAAATCGGACGGGACTATTTGGGGGTGTGACATTACCCATATGTTAGTTGGAAATCGGATAAAACTAGAATTATAAATTTAATGCTTTTATAAAACATCAAAGTTTTTGGCGCCGTTGCTGGGGATTGATTTCATTCTTGAATTAGTCTTTATTATATTACAAAGTAAAATTTTCAAAATCGCCGTATAATTTTCTGGCAAACTGAACCAATTTTTCACAGAAAGTGCGCTGCACATAACCATTGTGCGTTGGTTTTTTGCAAATTACAGAAGTACGTCGTACTTTTAACAATTACGCTGCACTTCTTGACCCTTTTACAAACAGAACCAGTTTTTCAAAGGAAAAGAACATCAAAACCAAAAAACCCCAAACCCCAAACCCATAAACAGTAAATTAACCATTTGAAAATGTTGAATTTATTCCATGTGTTCATAATAGTCAAAATCTTGTATTATCATAATTCGTACATTAAAATAAGAAAAATAAAAAAGAATTATTTGATAGCTTGCTTGCTTAAATTTCTAAATACCTGTATATGTCTCGTATTTTCTAAGTGTTGTTTATTTTACTTTGACTTATTACACTATAGATATAAAAATGAAAATTTCAAAAGAATTAAAGAATTTTATATAATGATCACTATGCTTAAAAACTTAATAGTTGCTATGTTTAATAGATATTTAGGAAATAATAAAAATAAGAAACATAAAAATGCTAAAATTAAAAGTCTTAAAACTCAAAAAGTACGCCGCACTTTTTATGAAGTGCGTCGCACTTTTGTAGCTGAAACTAAACAGAATGCTTGTTTCTTCGTTTTTGAACGAAAATTGTTTGAATTTAAAAATGCTATCTGTTTATTGATAATATGTAAATGTAAAAAGGTATTATTATTTTTAACTAACCCACTAATGCTTGTTTTAATGCTGTCTTATTCTAGAAAAGTTATGGATCCCAATTCGAGTCTTGGAAAAATTTGCTTAGGAGAAAACGTTGTTGTAATATCGAGTGACAAGGTTGAAGGATATGGAGACTGAAACTCTCCATAATTTCAAGACACAGCTAACAATGGACAAAAGAAGGAAACAAAAGCTATGGTTTTTCACCAAATGTATACTGAAGAAGTTAGTGATAGATTCGTGGCTCCTTATTTCGTCAATGGGATGGAAGCTTATGATGGGGAGGTTAATCTTGGAGTAGAAGCTAACATGATCTCAAACGAATATGCAGTAAAATTATGCTTGGAACATGAGGTGAAAAGAGGAAACAAAGTGGTTAAGAAGGAACTCATTGTTGCACTAAGAGGTGAATTCTATTTTGTGAAGTTCATTATCAACCGAGAAGAAGATGATGTTAAACCTGGAGTAATTCTTGGAAGATCATTCCTACGCATGACCAAAGCAATTACTGATTTCGGGACTGTTACTGTCACTATATACCCTGAAATTGATCCATTTTTAGAAGATATTGAAGAAGAAGAAAAGAGTTTGGATGATTGGGACCATCTGCTTGATTTTAAATGAGATGATGTATCATTGTTGGGTAGAGAAGAACTTCCGCCATTTGTATGCAAAATGGGCAAAAGTAGCCGTAATAAGAACCGGGCAATGGAGAACCTTAACTTTTTCTATCTAGATATAGGAACATCTTCATCAGCTGGTGGTCACTTAACTCAAGAAGAAGTAGTAAAAGAAGCATTAGCAATCAAAATGAGCTGAAAGTTTGCTTTATTAGAGGAAGAAAGGCCTATAATTGAGATAATGGCTTATCATGAAAAATACAAGAAAATTCTCAATGAAATTTGGAAAGATAAGGTGAAGTTAGATGGAAAGATTGTAAAAGAAGAAGAGGAAGCAATAAAAAGGATTAAAGGTGAGGCGTTAAAAGAAAAAGACGACCCTGGAGCATTCATATTTCCCATCAGATTAGAGGGACAGGTTAACAAAAATGCATTAGCTGATACTAGGTCCGACATCAATACCATTCCTTACCGGATTTATGAGCAGCTAGGGAGATAAGAGATGAAAAAGGTTGATAGACGAATTACAATGATAAATCGCACTCAGACAAAAGCTATGGCGATACTGACAAACGTTCTTTGTCAGGTAGGGGTCACTACCTTAATTGCTAAGTTTCTAATCTTAGATATTCCAATCGACCGTGATGCACCAATAGTAGTTGGTCGGGGAATCATGCATACAATTGGTGGCATAGTCAATACTATAGAGGGACTTTTCTCGACTTTTGATGGATTTTGTCACCAAACCTTCCGTGCTACAAGATCTGATGTTATAAGAAACGCAGAAAGTAATAGTGATGACGAGGAAGAGTACGAGATTAAGAGAAATAAGTTTGGAGCACCGATATATGGACTGAAGCCTGCACCGTACTTGAACTATAATGATCTAACTGAGCGATCATTAGCTATACAAACAGTAACTAACCCATTCTAAAAAATTAGTGTTTGGAAAAAGGCTGTTAGTTTCCTTGGTTCATTACTAGTACCATTAAAGCACGTTAACTCAAAACCTGATTATAAAGGTTGTTATACTAAAGAAGAAGAAGCAACATGACAATGGCGTACTGAGATAAGGTTAACTGATCCGTATGGAAACATTTGTTTGCAAAGGTTCACAACAAAGAAAATAGACCGGAAGTTGTCAAAGTATCATAAGTTGAGTGACATCATGTCACCCAGTTGGTTTATGGAGTAAAGAGTTGGACCAAGTTAGAATAAAGGAGGGAAACTATGTACTCCTATTATAACTATTTTCTTTCTTTGTTGAGTCTTAAATAAATCAATTGTATAAATCCATAAGAGATTACATTTGATGTACAGACATTAGTCCGATGAATATTAATATTAAGTCAATATAATGGGTTGAAATTATGTTTAAATTATGAAGTTTGCAAAGCAAGTTTTGTGTAATCTATATATATAATATACAAATTTAAAAAAAAAGAGGGAGAAGTACGCCGCACTTCTGGGAAGTACGCCACAGTTTTGAGTGGTTTTCATAGATAAAACTTACCAAACACAATTCTAACTCATTATAAAAAAAACAACACACACTCACCAAAACCCCCAGGTTTCTCACAAAAACAAAGAAAAAGTTTTCAAGAATCAATCCATCAACCATTTAATCATGCCTAGGGTATGTTAATATCATTACTTAACTTGTTTATTATCAATTTGTTTAAATTTCCTGTCCATTAGGGTTTATAATAATTAGATTAGAAAAAATAAAATCCATGTTTAGTATGAATAATTGACCCAATGAATTAATATATTTAGAAGTTATTTGACACATGCATGCTTGATATTGATTAATCTAAAAAGTACTGTTGATATTATGAATTTACATTTAGACATAACTTGTTTGAAGATCATAAAAAATTTACACCAGCCCAGAAAGTATGCCTGTTTTGTCCCAAAAGCGCCGCACTTTGCCCATTTTCCATAATGTACGTCGCACTTCAGGGAAGTACGCCACACATTTTACATCAAAAAGTCACAGAATGTTTTAAAAACTATCAAAACTATGACCATTTATACCAAATCATTTCTAACATTACTATACACTTTATTGTTGATTTTTTTTAAGTGTAGACTATGGGAACACACGATGATGAGGCCGGATCATCAAGATCCAAACGCTCTAGACAAAATGAAACCGTGGAAGAGGTATTACTTCTATAAGTTCACCATGAGTTCTTGCTATGGGAAGGGTGTAGCAGGGATGCAAAGTATAGATACAATACTAGATTGGCCTAATTTCTTCCTAGACATATTTAGTCGCCGTGTGTCATAAACTAGGATGTGCTGAACAGAATGGGTTCTAATGGAGAAATTAATGACATGTTGAGAATTAGGTTGCGTGAAGCTAGATCGAATAAAGAGATATTCACTTTAGTAGCATGGATTAGAGCTTTTAATATTAATAAACCAATTTATGTAGAGCTTTGCCACGAGTTTTATTCGACTTATGAATTTAACAAAGTTTGTGCTGACGATGAATTGCAAACCAAGAAGATCATTAAGTTTAGACTTGGTGGACGTGCTCACAGTTTGACCTTGTTGGAATTTGCTCGATGGTTGGGACTATATCAGGCGGTTGAGCATGATGAGGAATGTTTTAATGTTTACTTTGAAGGAGGTTTGCATAGTGATGAGCATTTTAATGCTCAGGAGTATTGGTTAAGCATTATTCGAGAAGAAAACCTTGGTTTATTTAGGAGTCACACTTCTACTACCAGGAGCCCAATTTTGAGGGTGATTCACAAGATGATCACTTATGGTTTGTGTCAGAGGACGACTGGGTATGACAACGTTTAGAAAAATGATTTTTGGCTCTTAAGTATGTTTGATGTTAGACATTGTTGGTCCCACTTCTATAGATCGAATCCCTTAAGCTTGTATAAGGATTAGTTATATTAGATAAATCTAAAACAACTATAGTAGAAACTTTGTTTGAATGTATTAAAGATTATGTGAAATCTAATCTTTAATATTAAGAAGAATTATTAATGAAACAGTAATTATATGAACATATAATTCAACAAACAAAAGCTCTTTGTTTCTTCGTTTTTGAACGAAAATTGCTTGAATTTAAAAATGCTATCTGTTTATTGATAATATGTAAATGTAAAAAGGTATTATTATTTTTAACTAACCCACTAGTGGTTGTTTTAATGTTGTCTTATTCTATAAATGTTATGGATCCCATATCGAGTCTTGAAAAGTTTTTAGGAGAAAACGTTGTTGTAATATCGAGTGGGAAAAGCAAGTTGAAGGATCTGAAGACTGGAACTCTCCAGAATATTCAAGATACTGCTAATCGTGGGAAAAAAAAGGAAATGAAATCTATGGTTTTTTACCAGATGGATACCGAAGTTAGTGATAGATTCGTGGCTCCTTGTTTTGTCAATGTACTGGAAGCTTATGATGGGGAGATTAATCTTGGAGTAGAAGAGAACATGATCTCAAACGAATATGCAGTAAAATTATGCTTGGAACATGAGTGAAAAGAGGAAACAAAGTGGTTAATAAAAACTTAATGTTTGCACTAAGAGGGAATTCTATTATGTTGAAGTTCATTATCTAACCCAGAAGAGAGAATGTTGAACCTGGAGTAATTCTGGAAGAACATTCCTATGCATGTACCCAAAGCAATTACTGATGTCGCGGGCTGGAACTGTCACAAATAACCCGAAAATATGATTCTATATTTTGGAAGAATATAGAAGAAGAAGAGAAAGAGTTTGGATGGATTGTGACCATCTGTTTGTTACAACTTAGTGATGTACCAGCTGTTTTTGTTGAAAAATAACTTCCGCGCCATTTGTATGACAAAATAGGGGAAAGTAGCCGTAAAAAAAGCGGCATGTAAAACCTTGACTTATTTTCTATTCAATAAAAGAACATCTTCATCAGCTGGTGGTCATTTAACTCAAGAAGAAGCAGCAAAAAAAGCATTATCAATCAAAATGAGCCAAAAGTTTGCTTTATTAGAGGAAGAAAGGCCTATAATCGAGACAATGGCTTATCATGATAAATACATGAAAATTCTTGATGAAATTTGGAAAGACAAGGGAGTTCTATATAACAGAGTGAAAAAGAAGAAGAGGAAGCAGTAAAAAGGATTAAAGGTGAGGCGTTAAAAGAAAAAGACGACCCTGGAGCATTCATATTTCCTATCAGATTGGAGGGACAGGTGAACGAAAATGCATTGGCTGATACAGGGTCGGATATCAATACCATGCGTTACCGGATTTATGAACAGCTAGGGAGGGAAGATATGAAAAAGGTTGATAGAGGAATTATAATGATAAATCACACTCAGGCAGAAGCTATGGGGATACTCACAAACGTTCTTTGTCAGGTAGGGGTCACTACCTTAATTGATAAGTTTCTAATCTTAGATATTCCAATCGATCGTGATGTACCAATAGGTAGTTGTCCGGGATTCCATACCTTGCTACGATTGTGCGATATTCCATACTTACGGAGAGCGACTTGTTCTTGACTTTTGATGGATTTTGTCTCCAAACCTTCTGTGCTGCAAGATTCGATGTTATGAGAAACGCAGAAAGTGATAGTGATGACGAGGAAGAGTACCAGATTACGAGAAATAAGTTTGGAGCACCGATATATGGACCGAAGCCTGCACCGTACTTAAATTGTAACGATCCAGCTGAGCGATCGTTAGCTATACAAACAGTAACTAACCCATTCCGGAAAATTAGTGTTTGGAAAAAGGCAGTTAGTTTCTTTGGTTCATTACTAGTACCATTAAAGCACGTTAACTGGAAACCTGATTATAAAGGTTGCTGTACTAAAGAAGAAGAAGCAAGTACTAAGATAAGGTTAACTGATCTGTATGGAAACATTTATTTACAAGGGTTCACAACAAAGAAAATGGACCGAAAGTTATCAAAGTATCATAATTTGAGTGACATCATGTCACCCAATTGGTTTATGAAGTGAAGAGTTGGACCAAGTTAGAGTAAAGGAGGGAACCTATGTACTCCTATTATAACTAAGTTCTTTCTTTGTTGAGTCTTAAATAAATTTTATTGTAATAAAAATCCATACGGGATTTACTTTGATGTACGACATTAGTCCGATTAATATTAATATTAAGTCAATATGATGGGTTGAAATTATGTTTAAATTATGAAGTTTGCAAAGCAAGTTTTGTGTAATCTATATATATAATATATACATTTTTTTTAAAAGAGGGAGAAGTACGCCGCACTTCTGGGAAGTGCGCCGCACTTTTTGAGCGGTTTTCATAGATAAAACTTACCAAACACGATTCTAACTCATTATAAAAAACAACACACACTCACCAAAACCGTCGGGTTTCTCACAAAAACAAAGAAAAAGTTTTCAAGAATCAATCCATCAACCATTTAATCATGCCTAGGTTATGTTAAATTATCAATTTGTTTAAATTTCTTGTCCATTAGGGTTAAAAATAATTAGATTAGGGAAAATCAAATCCACGTCTCGTATGAACAATTAACCCATAGAATTATGATATTTAGAAATTATTTGACACATGCATGCATGATATTGATTAACCCAAAAAGTACTGTTCATATTATGAATTTATATTTAAAAATAAATTTGAAGATCATAAGCAATTTACACCAGCCAGAAAGTAAGCCGGTTTTATCCTAAAACCACCGCACTTTGCCCATTTTCCAAAATGTACGCCGCATATTTTACATCAGAAAGTCACATAATGTTTTAAAAACCATCAAAACCATGACCATTTATACCAAATCATTTCTAACATTACTATACACTTTATTGTTGATTGTTTTTTATGTGTAGACTATGGGAACACATGATGATGAGGCCGGATCATCAAGATCCAAATGCTCTAGACAAAATGAAACCGTAGAAGAGGTATTGCTACCATAAGTTCACCATGAGTTCTTGCTATGGGAAGGATGTAGCAGAGATGCAAAGTTTAGTAGCAAAACTATATTGGGCCCATATTGCTTCTAAACAATTTTACTCGTCGTGTGTCGTGAACTGGGATGTGCTGAACAGAATGGGTTGTGATGGAGAAATTGATGACATGTTGAGAATTAGGTTGCGTGAAGCTGGATCGAATGAAGAGATATTCACTTCAGTGGAATGGATTAGAGCTTTTAATATCAATGAACCAATTTATAAAGAGCTTTGACACGAATTTTATTTGACTTATGAATTTGACAAAGTTCGTGCTGACGATGAATTGCAAACCAAGAAGATCATCAAGTTTAGACTTGGTGGACGTGCTCATAGTTTGACCTTGTTGGAATTTGCGTCAAGTTGGGACTATATCAGCGTTTGAGCTTAGATGAGAAGTTTAAAATGTTTTACTTAAGGAGTTTGCGTATGATGAGTCATTTTTTAACGCTCCGAAGTATTGGTTAAGCATTAGTCAAGAGGAAAACCTTAGTTTATCTAGGAGTCACACTTCTATTATCAGGAACACAATTTTGAGGGTGATTCACAAGATGATCACTTATGGTTTGTGTCAGAGGACGACCGGGTATGTACAAAGTGTTCAAAAAATGAATTTGGCCTCTTGAAAATGTTTGATGCTAGATACCAAAATAGGTATGCAAATGTGGCTTGGTTGATTGCGAGATAGATGAAGAGGAAAAGAATTGGCACTCAAAAGGAAAGTCAAATTTTCCGTGGACAGTTTATCTCGAAGATTGCTAGGAAGTGCAGGGTGTTGACAGAGGATGTGGTAAGGAGTTTGAGTTCTCTGATTTATTGTATAGATTTGGATACGATTACACTTAGAGATTTGATCGACTCTGAGGGTAAACTTATTCTCGAGGATCCACAGCCGGGAGTACCTAGAGTTGGTATTCCTAGACCTCCGAGAGCATCTATGCAGGACTTATATGATAGGATGGGTAGGATGGAGATACGCCAAAAAGCTATAGAGATGATGGAGTATAGGCAGTCATATCACTGGGACAGGTATCAGGGAGTGTTTGAGCATATGGCTGGGGTTTACAGTGTTTCACTGCAGGGAGCCTACAACCCACCTGGTTATGCTCAGCCACAGTATGGCCAATATTATCAACAGTACCTAGGGGTGAGCAGAATAAACCGAAAAAACCGAAACCCGAGACCGAATAACATGCACAAAAGCAACCCGAGAAAAAAACCCAACCAAAACTAGAAACCCGATGGTTTTTTTCGGGTTTTTTAATTTTTGCAAAAACCAAAAAATTTTTCATTTTCGGTTTCGATTTTTTTTCAAAACCCGAACCGAAAAAACCGACACCGAAACCCGCACCAAACCAGATTTATAATTGATAAATAAATAATATAAATATAATAATAAATGATAATAAAATTTTTTAAAGTCATATTTATTTTATGGATGAAATAATTATATTATATATTAACTTAATGTTTTATATATATTTTGTCGTGTACGGTGTTTTTTACCTTGACATACATCGTTACAATGACAATGATCATACTATGTATGTTTCACATGCATGTGTGGCTCTCTCATTTATATGTGTATAATTGTAAAAATTTGTATAAACATTATACTCAATTGACAAAAGAAAAAAAAAAAAAATAACCAATTTTCGACGTAAAAAAAGTTTATTAATATAAATTAGCAACAACCAAATTTAAATGGTTTGAAACCGAAAAAACCGAACCGCCAAAAACCGAGCGGTTTCGGTTTTATAAAAATCGAATATTTCGGTTCGGTTTCGGTTTTAGCCAAAAACCGACCCAAACCGAAACCGGGCCACAACCCCTATCAGTACCCACCCGTCCACCGCAGGTATCAGCAGTGCAACCCCACAAGCAGCAGGAGTTGATGAGTAGTGTCGAGGACGGACACAATTTGTTTGTGACCGCTAATGTATCAGTCACGTGTGTTTTAAAAACAATTTTTTAAACATTATTATTATTATTATTATGGTGTGTAAAATGCCTTCGTTGGCATTAAAACAATATTATCGTACTTTATATTAATAATTAATTAGGAATATTACTATTATTATTTGTATGCTATGCAATGTTTATATTTGTAACAGGTTAAAGAAAAAGAGAAGGACGCAAGACGAAATGACGTGAACCAAAGATTCAGAATATCAATCACAATTGAGAAGTATTATTTCACTTTCCCATTTTAGTTTTCTCTAATAATAAATTTCATATTGAGACAATGGCTACTGTTAAGATTGGGGGAGATAAACTTAAAATTATAAAGTTAAAAAAATATAAAAAGAAAATCTTTCTGAAATGACAGATTTTACTTATCACACATAAGTCAATCTGACTCAGAGTTGAAAACATTACTAGCATCATATACACCCCGAAAAAATTAAGAGATTAGATTTTAAGAATTCAGGTATCTACTGTTGATACATAAGATTATTTTTTATCTTTAGCATTCTCGAATTAAAGAGTGATCAATTGCATAATATCTCATTTGTCGTATACGACGGCCAGTGTATGTGTAGTTTTGTCAGCCCTTTTCTGGAGCATTGGTATCGATTTAAAATATATGAGAGGTCGGTGTGTGTTAATTCTAGAAACTTGTGTTTGAAATCCTTATGAGACCCTGCTAGTAGGAACTCGTTCGCATGTTATAAACATTTTATTGATTAAGAGGTGATAAAAATATAAATTCATTAATTAAATATAAATTTGATTTCAAAAAAAGATTTTTTAATGAAAATTATCTGAAATTATTATCCGTACAAATTGAAGACCTAAATGTTGGTAATTGATATTTAAATGAAGTTGAAGGTTGCAAACTTCTAATTCGTTTGAAGAAAGTAGAGTGCTTAACTTAAGTATGGGGAGAAACAAATTTCTACCCCCAACCCAAGTGATGTCGGGTGGAATTGAGATAAATATATATATATATATTAAAAATATATAAAAAATAAATAAATAATAATAATAATGTGAAGGAATAGTTGGTTACATTACGGATAAGATGAATTGTGATTTTATTACAAACCTTTTTTAACAAATAATAAATAATATCACTAAATAAATTACCTCTTTTGATGTTTATGTTTGGTGCTTATGCCATGTCGGTGAAGTTTTAAAATATTTTTAGTTTCTTGTACAAGCCTATGGTAATTTGAACATTTCATGACTGCGCGTATGAGTGACTTCCGTTTACTATCCATTTTACTAAATTGAGCGAGTGTGAAAAGAATCTTATCTATAAAAATTCGTGAGTTGCTTTGTCGCGTTATCTATGCTTGTGATCATTAATTTGTTTTATTAAAACGAAATACTTTCGCTTTGATTGCTTGAGGGCAAGCAATAAGCTAAGTATGGGGGGATTTGATAACGCTCCAAATATACATAAAATATCCCTCGAAAATACATGAAATATATATGTTAACGCATGAAATATTGCAAAGTTTGGTTGTTTGTTGTGCAATATTCATTTCAGGACCAAGAATGAAGAAAAGGACTAAACGTGCAAAGAAATTCCGTTAAATGCACTAACGGTCGTTATAAGAAGAATTTAGTCTAAAGAAGAGTTAATGAACGAGGCAAAAGTGTGACGCATAATTATTATTGTGCGGCGTACTTCATTACGGAGTAAATACAATTTAATGATACACCAAGTACGGCACACAATTTTTATTGTGCGGCGCACTTCACTTGCAGTTACTCAAAGTTAATAATGATTGCCATTATTGTGCAACTCTTGGCTTGCCATTTCCACAACTGATACTCCACTCCTCACCTATAAATTAAGCACGAAACAAAGGCTCAAATCAATCCATTCCATCTTATGTCTCATCTAAATTCATCTAAAAGTCCTCAAGAGGTTTTTCTAGTAGTTTTAGGAATATTGTTCTTAGTTCATCACAATTTCCAGGTTGTAATCATCTAAGGAGGTGTAATTCAAGCTATTAAGGGCTGTGACAGAGTTGTTTATAGTTTGGAGTTGAATTTCCGGGTTGTTAGAATCATTGTTCGAAGGAAAACTCTTGAAAATCAATATAATTTGCTATTGGAATCGGTATAAACATGTTTCTCTTCTTGAATGTTATGTTTTCTGAATCTAACATGCTTGTTATGTGTTTTGAATTGATGAATATGGAGTAGTTTAACATGTTTGTTTGGGGATCATGAGGAAAATATGGATCTAACTTGGATAAACTAATGAATTTTGGAAATTATTAATATGAACTTGATGTTTTTACACTCGGATCTCTTAATCATCATTTGATCATCATACTAGTCCGGATATAGGTCGAAAGACTCCGACTATATGCTTGATTTCCAAGTTGTTTGTCTTTGACAACTAGATTTTAGCCTTGTGAGGATTGGCTAATAAAATGATCATTAACCGAGGATAAAAAGGTTTAACGCTTAACCTCATGTCTAACGAACTTGGTTAAGAAAGTCCATATTCCTATTTTCCAAACATGAATCGAACTTAAAGCATTTTTGTAATCAAAAGTAAAGGCCAAAAGGATTTTTGATTATAATAAATAGACAATCATTTTAGTAAACTAACCGTTTCTTTAATCGATTATACTTTAATTCTTGAATCAATTATCCATCCAAGTTTATCTATCTTTGTTCTCATCCCCTAAACAAACATCATTTTTTATCTTG
The DNA here is from genome assembly GCA_026074375.1 of Tanacetum coccineum. NCBI lineage: Eukaryota > Viridiplantae > Streptophyta > Magnoliopsida > Asterales > Asteraceae > Tanacetum > Tanacetum coccineum. Next base: position 21,495 of record BQNB010021300.1, on the reverse strand, counting down.
AATTTGAATCATTATCTTTAGATCATGACAGTCTATTAGATAACCCTTTTCTAATATAATCGACCCTTTCTAAGAATAACCAATCCTGTGGAACGACCTGGTCTTACCCTAAACCTATACTATAAACGGGAGTTTATACTTTACCCGTGTGTTAGTTGGAATTTGGATAAAACTAGAATTATAAATTGAAAGCTTTTATAACACATCAATGTGGTTAAGGATGAACCTCAATTCATCACGTAGATCGTTGACAAGCACTTGTGTGCATTGACAATGTTTGCAAAACATTTCATGTGTGTGGATGGGGAAAGAGTTGTTTGATCCCAATAGCGAAATATGTGGTGATAATGGTGGAAGAGGTAGTTCCATGGTGGGAAGAGGTGGTGGCTGGTTAGCCAAACGCTCGATAGTATCAAATAAGGGTTGTGGTGGTGGCGGGTTGGCGGTCCGGGGTGGTAGATCCTCAAGTGAATCACAGAAAGGGTGAGGTGATGTGGGAGGAATAGAAAAGATGAGCTCAACGGGCTCCAAGTTAATAGCTAATGGTGAGTTAAGTTTAGATGGAGCCAGGGGAGGAGTTATTGTCAAAGGTAGAAGAGTTGTCTTAGGGGTGTTCAAGAGATGACACGGGGGGGGGGGGGGGATTCCTGGTGAAGTAATTAGAGAAAGAGTGGGAGAACCAACTAGGGCTTGAAGGAGGAGTCAAATTGTTAAGATGGAGGGCACAGAAACAACAGTTTTGCTAAAGTGGAGAGGAGCGGTCGCACGGTGTTTATTTGACCCAAAAGGCAACTTGACCAAGCAACAAGCACAGACACTTATGCGAGCAGTCCTCTTAAAATCATTGGTATTTTTCTTTTCATTGTTTGATTTAGGCATGATTAGGATAACTAAAGTTCTTGAAAGAGACGGATGATGGAATGTTTGGGACAAGAGGGTTATTTATAGAATAAATTTTTGCATCATTAAATGGTTTTCCTTATAGTTTGGGTAAAATCTAATGATTAGGTTTTGCTTAGAGGTTAACTTCTATGGCCTAGCAGCTGAGAATAGGTTGAATGTGGAAGCAAATTTAGGATTTGTAGTTTCAAATTCGTGATACACAGACCACTAAGCAGCCGTTTCCATTTGCAGAATGGAACCAGCCTTCGATAAAGAAGGGAACCGGCTGTTTGTTGTTAACAACAAACAGTGGTCTTCGAATGAGGTGAAGGCAATGCAAAGATGTGTTTAGAAAGATGTTTTAAGTTTCTAGTGTATGCCTATATGTAAACAATGTGGAGATGTGGTTATCTCGACTCAAAAGAAAAATATAATAATGAGATAGCCTGAAGTCTCCTTGATTTGATGTTGCTACGATTGAATGTACCCGAAAAGTCATATTGATTATGTATTCCTTTAACATTCAAGAGACATATGAGATGCACGATCAAAAATGTTTTTATTTTGTATTACACAACGCAAGAGAAAGTTTTATGCGTATCCTAATTATGAGAAGATTTTTTGAAAATATTTATCACATTCAGGTTTTGAATGATGTAAAGAATGTTGTAACTATGAATATGCATACATAATAATACATAGTAATGATACATATAGTAGAGTGATGAAAATCCCTGAATGGTTTAATTTTTGAGTGCGAAAATAGAATCCTAGACTCAGAGAGAAGAAAATGATTCGTACCTTTATTAGGCGTTTGGTTCCATGAGGTTGAGACCTAGTCTAAGAAAGTTGAAGGGTTCTTGTTTGAGGGGTTTGGTTAAGATATAAGCATTGTTGTCTTCGGAGGAGACCTTCTCTATTGAGATGTTTCCTTTTTGAACATTGTCTCGGAGGAAGTGATGTATAATTTCTATATGTTTGGTACAAGAATGGAGAACGAGGTTTTTACTTAGGTCGATGGCACCTTTATTGTCACAAAGAACGGGTACATCATCCAACTTTATATCATAGTCTACTAGAGCTTGTTTCATCCATAAGGCTTGTTGGCAAGATTTTTTGGTGAATACGTACTCGGATTCGGTGGTGGATATGGCTAGGGCGGTTTGCTTCTTGGAGAACCACGATGTGAGACAACATCCCATGAATGTGCAAACACCGCTTGTACTTTTGCGATCGACATAGTCTCCACATGATCGGAGTCGGCGTAAATGATGGTTTCTATTCTCGTTCCTTTAGGAAACCATAATCCTAAATGTGTTGATCCCTTAATATATCTAAAAATCCTTTTAACAGCTTCAAGGTGTGAAGTTTTGGGATCTTCTTGAAAACGGGCACATAAACAAACACTAAACATGATGTCCAACCGACTAGCCGTTAGGAAGAGAAAGCTACCAATCATGCCATGATATCTTGTGTTGTCAACGGATTCCCCGTCTTCGTCCCGAGTGAGTTTGGTTTCGAATGACATAGGAGTTTTGATAGGTTTCGAATCTTTTAGACCGAATTTCTTAAGCATTTCTTTAATATATTTAGATTGGTTGAAAAAGATGCCATCTTCTACTTGTTTGATTTGTAAATCAAGGAAGAAATTCAATTCACCCATCATGCTCATTTTGAACTCGTCGTGCATGATTTTATAAAAATCATCATATAGGTCTTGTCAAGTTGAACCAAAAATGATGTCGTCCATGTATATTTGGACTATGATGATATGTGAGTCTGTTTTCTTGGTAAATAGAGTGTTATCTACCAAGCCCATGGTGTACTTATGATCAAGGAGAAAGGCCTTGAGTCTATCGTACCAAGCTTTGGGTGCTTGTCTAAGACTATAAAGAGCCTTTTTGAGTTTTGATGAGGTGTCATTTTATACACTTTTTTGGGGTCGTTTAACCCCCAAAATTGTGTGTTTATGCCCAAAATAGGTACTTAATCGTTCCTTTTCAGGTATTTCTCATTTGGAAGACATTTGGATGAATTACACGTGACTTGGGCTCATTTGGAGAAGAAACGGACGAGATTACAAACCAACACCAAGACTCTTGAAGATTTGTGCTCACAGAGCCTGGAGACGGCGTCACAAGCCATACACGACGCCGTCACACCTCATCCAGTGACGGCGTCACATATTTCAAGACGACGTCAGCCCGCACCGACTCAAATGCAGATCTAGAAGATTCATTTTACGACGGCGTCACGATTAAAACGCGATGCCGTCGCGTCGATTTTCTTATATATACAAACCCGAATTTAGGGTTTTGAGTGTGTAACTTTAGAATAAAAAGAGGGTACGATTTTAGGGCTTAAAACCCTATTGTACCTCTTCTAATTCATGTTTTAATCAAGTAAGGTTTACTTAATCATTCAATATGTCTATGTGTTGTGTGATTTATTGCTCTTGCTTTATTCTTAACATGCTTGGCTAAACCTATTATTGTGTTTATTTATGATTGTATGAAACCTAGAATGTAGATCTTAGTGGTGTTGCTTCTTGTGATGGATGTGCACGTTAGGTCTTAGAAAACCAGCTTTTGTCTGCATCGCTATTGATATGTCTAGGGAAACGTGATTGTGTAGAAAGGATACCATCAGGTAACAGTCTTCATACTACCTTGCCCCCTAATATGGTTTATCCACTTTTAATGTATTTCACATGTACTTAGTAAACTCCTAGGGGCCGTGTAATAGTCTTCATACTACCTTGCATGTGCGTTGCTCTAGCGGCATACTAAGTAGACGGCGGGTTCGTGTAATTCGTTCATGCTTTAGGAAATAATTACATAGATCATCATAAGTGTGACAAGGCAATAACACTAGGGAAAGCAATCTAGGGAGTAATACATGATTAAATAGACACAATCTTTTATCTTATTGTTATCACCATTAGTTTAGATTATTATTTAGTTTAATAGCTAAAACCAAACCACTCTCTCCAATTATATGATTTACCTGCTTTCCATAAAATACAAAAAGAATCTTCCCTCAACCCTTAGAATTTTGTTAGACCGTGATCAAGCCTTCCCAACTTATTCCTCGAGTGAACGATAAACAACCCCGAGTCTTGCCCATACTACACTACAACTATTAGGTGCACTGCCTAGGGAATTGTAAAACTTCTCGTGTAGAAGTCCTACGACGACCGCACATCAAGTTTTTGGCGGCGCCGCCTGGGGAATAGTTAGGTATTGATCATAGTTTAGCTTATTTCTACTTGCTTGAATCCTTTCAAGTAAGACTTTAATTCATGCACATTAGCTTTCTTGTAGTCTATCTTTTCTTTGTGTGTTTGTTTGTAATTGCCATTGACTATTCCACTCTTCACTATAGAGAATGCGAATCCATCATCCACCCTAGGACCCTTTCCTCATACTCACGCAAAGTTTACGACCCGAATAAACAAACTATTAACAATGAGGCAAACTATTGATTCTCTCCTTTTCAAAACCATCAGTGAAATGATCAACCAATCTTCCAATTCTGAGATTTTCTACCCTGAGGAGAGAATCAAGGAACTTGAATTAAGAACACAACGAAGAAACAATTTTGAGGAAGAATTGTTCCAAAATAGTTTTCCTACAGAAAAAGAACTAGCTTACCATAAGGAACTGTTAGGAGAACCTCAACCCCTTTTCTCGACACTAAAACCCAAGATTAGGAGGGGTGACCCTTGGAGTTTAAAGATTCCTTGTGTGATTGGCACCATTTACATGGGCCATGCGTACATAGATCTACAATCTCCTATTAACATCATGTCTCGTGCCTATTACAACAAAATAAAAGAAAAACCCTTTCAAGCACGTAGGAACCCATACCAACCATACAAGTTTTGCAACTTTGTTGGAAGAGCCAAAAACATGCATATATTTTTCGGGTGCTTCGTTTATGTTGTAGACTTTATGATTTTGGAAGATTTGGGAAGCATCATTGATAATGGCTTAAGTGAAGTTGTCCTAGGAAAACATTTTCCACAAACATCTAAACTCACCTATGATGAGTCTTTAGGACTGATTAGGTGTGCCCAGAAAGACGATGAGGTTGTGTTTAGGATGCCCCAAAGGACAAAATAATTAGATCTCGCATCCCCCTTAGAAAAGGATAAGTTTGAAGCATTCTTCATGGAAAGCTTAAAGGTTAGAAAAATAGGATTTAAGCATATCATTGAAAAGAGAAAAGGATACTACAAGGCTTGCATGAATCTCGGACATAGTTACAAAAGAGATAGGGAGACAATTGAAAAACTCAAAACCAACCACATAAGTATCATCAAGCTTCAAGGAGAAGTCACGTAAGGACGTGTGACTTCGAGTCTAGCTACAAGACTCGTTAATAAAGAAAAGCGCTTCTTGGGAGGCAACCCAATTTACTTTTCCCGCATATTAGGAGTGTCATGTGTGTTTTAATTCTTCACTATTTGTTTTATTATGTTTGAATTATCTTGTAATCATGCTTTGCATTGTCTTTAACCTCGTCTTAATTTCAATCAAAGGTATTTTGCAAACAATAAGTGTAGGGGAATTTATCCGGCTTTTGAGCCAAAATTCAAACATGTTAAATGAATTGTTTAGATTAATTCGCGTCAGTATCGAGTCATATGATTGAATTGTTAATTCTCAGGTTTTATACAGCAATTTATACAGAAACTAACTTATGGAATCAAGTGCAGGAAATTTTTCATCAAAAACAAAAATTTTGTTTTCACAGACGGTGGAGACGGCGTCGCGATTAACACTCGACGCCGTCACCACGACACCTGTGACGGGGTCACACCAACCCCGACGGCGTCAAACGCCCAGGTCCAGAAAACTTAAAAGTTTTTAATTATTTTTTGAAAATAAAACTTGTGCAACATTTAATATAGGTAATCTTCTGTATAAACGTGCAAAACCGGATAAGTTTAACAATTCTTTCATCCTATCTATCGAGTCGAACCCTAAATTCATATTCTATATTGGTAAATCGCATATTTTATGCTTGGTATAGTTTTCTCTGTCTTTGATTACAGGTTATATTTGATGAGAAGAAGCTTGGAAGTTCTTAGGAAGTTTCAATGGATGATTCTCGAAGGACAATCTAACCAGTTATCGCATGTTTCTTCTCCATTATTAAGTAAACCAAGGGAGTACTAGTTTCTTTTCTTTGTTTTCTTTTCCCTTTATTTGTTTTAACGGGTACTTCCAGAGAACATTGAGGACAATGTTCAAAATAAGTGTAGGGGGAAATAAGCCTTAGAAACTATTCTTTTATTTGTCATTTGCTCTGTCCTTAAAAAGATGGGTAATATATCGAAACGTAGCATAAAAGGGTGATTTTTACCAAAATTTAATTTTTTTTACGACACATACCAACGAAAATCAAGTATTACTAGCGTCCCATGGATAGGAATTTATATGACTAACACAATAACCCTTAAAATTCCACCCCAAAAATGTGAGGTTCGCCCTTAGATCTTTAGGAATTCGTGTACCTATCATCGTTAACCCAAGATGATTTTATCTTTACCCGGTTCGAGTTAAGGAGTGAGCAGTCACATGTGTCTATTCCGTCGTTACGGATGTGTACGTGTGGTCTTCGTCGCCTTTTCTGGAATGTCTGGTGTTAGTAAAATTCATATGAGTGTACCGGTAGTATATTAAATTCTAGAACTTGTTTTAGTGATGCATCCCGAGACCGCAAAGTAAGTATTAGGATTTGCTTGATAAGAGGCATTAGGATTAACCCATGTTTTAAACTTGTAATTGTTATGATGGTCACACCGATCATATAATTATCCCACACCCTTTCCATGCACTCACCTTTAGTGCAGGATACCCTAGTACAACCCTCCGAGCCTATCCTTTTTCACGGTTCTCATAATATTTTGGTTAATCCGGACTATTAATGAAGAGCATTGACACCCTTAAACCAATCGTTACACCCAAAAAGCCTTAGCCTACCTTATATGTACTCACCTTTAGTACATTATTGTGTTTAACCCAAGTTAATTATTGAGTACACGGTTGCTAAGCCCTTATCCTTGTAAATACAGTTTTGGGACGATTGGGATTCATGGTAATATTTATTTCGTAAAAGAATGGGGAAGAAAAGTTAAGTCAATACCCCCCATATGTTTGTCAAATGATATCCATGTTATTTTGATCCACCTCAAATTGGGTCAATAGTTAGATTGTAAATATCGAGCATGTAAAAGCTCAAGTGTAGGGGTACGTGTTATAAACCCCCGTGTGATATATTATGTTAAAAAAATGAGAAACTAAAAAGAAAGAGATTGATGTAGAGTTGTGTAGAGTTTGTACATCTTCGTCCGAGTCTTGGCTTAGCAACCAAACCAGCGTGTATTCGTAAAAATAATTAGCTAACCCTTCCACTCCAAATTCACCCAAAGTCACCACCTAAATATATCACATATGTTTCCATTTCCATTATATGTTATTTTACACCTACACCCCACAACCCTTTAAAACACCTCTTAGATAGTAATTAATAATACTTGCACCTAGCGGTGGAGGTTTGATCCTTTACCAAGCCTATGGTAATTTATATGATATGACAGGTAATGAGTGTGATTTTCCGTTTTCCCCATATGTTATAATTCATTATACACCTGAGTGAAAGAGAGAATCCCAAACACTTATGTGAGGTGCTAGTATATATTTTTCGTGCTTTTAATTACGAGGTCTATGAGGTTGTGTTGTAGAATATTTTTAAATAGTAGGTAAAATGACCCATCATATTGTTATTGTCTAGGTAGAAAAGCCCATTTGCTTGAGGACAAGCAAATCCCAAGTGTAGGGGTATTTGATGAGGTATCATTTTATACACTTTTTCGGGGTCGTTTAACCCCCAAAATCATGTGTTTGTGCCCAAAATAGGTACTTAATCGTTCCTTTTCAGGTATTTCGTATTTGGAAGACATTTGGATGAATTACACATTACTTGGGCTCATTTGGAGAAGAAACGGACGAGATTACAAACCAACACCAAGACTCTTGATGATTTGTGCTCACAGAGCCTGGAGACGGCGTCACAAGCCATACACAATGTCGTCACCTCATCCAGTGACGGCGTCACATATTTCAAGACGGCGTCAGCCCGCACCGACTCAAACGCAGATCTAGAAGATTCATTTTACGACGGCGTCACGATTAAAACGCGACGCCATCGCGTCGATTTTCTTATATATACAAACCCGAATTTAGGGTTTTGAGTGTGTAACTTTAGAATAAAAAGAGGGTACGAACCCTAGTTTGTTTAGCAGCTGTAGGAGACGATTTTAGGGCTTAAAAACCCTATTGTACCTCTTCCAATTCATGTTTTAATCAAGTAAGGTTTACTTAATCATTCAATATGTCTATGTGTTGTGTGATTTATTGCTCTTGCTTTATTCTTAACATGCTTGGCTAAACCTATTATTGTGTTTATTTATGATTGTATGAAACCTAGAATGTAGATCTTAGTGGTGTTGCCTCTTGTGATGGATGTGCACGTTAGGTCTTAGAAAACCAGCTTTTGTCTGCATCGCTGTTGATATGTCTAGGGAAACATGATTGTGTAGAAAGGATACCATCGGGTAACAGTCTTCATACTACCTTGCCCCCTAATATGGTTGATCCACTTTTAATGTATTTCACATGCACTTAGTAAACTCCTAGGGGCTGTGTAATAGTCTTCATACTACCTTGCATGTGCGTTGCTCTAGCGACATACTAAGTAGACGGCGGGTTCGTGTAATTCGTTCATGCTTTAGGAAATAATTACATAGATCATCACAAGTGTGACAAGGCAACAACACTAGGAGAAGCAATCTAGGGAGTAATACATGATTAAATAGACACAATCTTTTATCTTATTGTTATCACCATTAGTTTAGATTATTTAGTTTAATAGCTAAAACCAAACAACTCTCTCAATTATATGATTTACCTGCTTTCCATAAAATATAAAAATACAAAAATAATCTTCCCTCAAACTCTATAATTCTGTTAGACCGTGATCAAGCCTTCTCAACCTATTCCTCGAGTGAACGATAAACAACCCCGAGTCTTGCCTATACTACACTACAACGATTAGGTGCACTGCCTAGGGAGTTGTAAAACTTCATGTGTAGAAGTAATACGACAACCGCACATTACATTAATATAATTTACTGAGTCATGATTTCATTTTTGATACTTATAATCAGTTACGATTTTAACTAACCACATATTACCAGTTCAATTCTTATCTCATATCCATTATGACGTACCCAAGGTTACATATATATTTTACTTTTGTTACTATTTTACTAATTTTACTTTCATCATAAAACTTCTTTTATAAAAACCCAAGTTCTTTACATGATAGTTAAAATTACTCATGCATTTAACTAAACTTAAGAAGGCTACTAACAAGAGTATATATCAGTATCTTATAATACTTTTACATAGTATCAAACTGTGTTTAAGTTTTAAAAGAAATAATAATAACAACTAATTGATTATATTCACTCCATATATATAACTGGCTACAACAACTAACTGGTATATTTTATATCTCATATGTGTGATCATAAGTGTGGTCCATTTTATAAAGTTAGCAAAAGAGTATAGTATCTTCTTCATTAGTCCTACATAAACTAAAACATATTACATCATATACAGGCTTACTCTTTTATGTGTTGCCCATTATTATTGAAACACAAACACTCACAGTGCACCTCAAGAACTTGTTATACAGGTTTATATAGGTTTTAGATTATGATATCTTGAAACCAATATGATTTCTATATATAAATTATCAAGACCTGACGTAAGGCTCATGAATCAATAGTTGGTGATTTCTAATTTATGATTTCGTTATAACATATATCATGTGTAATCTGTGATTATATATTAACTGATAGGTTCAAGATTTACCTCAAGGCTAACGAAATAGATGGAAAACGAAAAGACGGACACGAACACAAGATTCAACGAGACACAATCGGAACTTAAAATCCTGACGTACACGATCAGCTAGCTACACGTACCAACCTCGAACTTTGACCAGCGACTAAAATCTTAACTCAACCACGTACCAAAACCAAAACGACACACGAACCAGAGCCCGAACCGAACTCGAACTGAAACTTAACTAATACAAACCAAAACATCACTCGATGATATAAATGCTCCTTTTTTACAGTCAGATTGGATGTGTTTAATTTGCAGTAAACAAAAAGATTAGCAAGAGAGTTGTGCACAAAGCTCTCGTGGAATCATTTGCTATAGTCGGTGCTAGTGTGCTACAAGTGTACCATCTTACACATCTCTTTAAAGGAAAACTTGGGATGTCAAGTGTTTAATGCATACCAAAACTGTACTCTTCTTGGTTAACTAGCCTGGATCAATTTTAAGCACATTTTATACCCATGTGGCAACGTGTTCGACAAAGCTAGACGAACAAGATATGTTGGAAATTTTAACTGATCGAGTAATCGTTATAAGAAGGAAAACCCGTTTTGAATTTGAAAATGAGATGAGCAGGTGAAAACTATCATCAGTTGAATGAATCTTAAAAATTAATCTAGTCGAATCCAGTTGACATATTCGGTAATAACTTAGAAAATCCTTACGGGCAACAATTTTTACTCGACAGGCGCGAATGTATTGCTTCGTGAGCTTGTAACCTGTTTTCAATACGAGACAAGTGTGCTTACGTCTCTAAAAATCCAGACAAGTCCAAATATACAAAAATGCAATTTTTCTGGTTCAATATAAGTATGATATAACTACAAATCATTATGGTGTCAAATCATAAAAGTTGACACAATACACACAAAATTATAGAAAAACTTTAAGGGGTGTTTATGTTAGCTTATTTACCGAGTTTATGAGCTTATGTAAATCTGTAAATGCTCGTAAGGCCATTTTTCGAGGTTAATAAGTCCATAAACCTTATCAAAAGCTCTTCCCCAAACACAAACCGTGCTTATGAGCTTAAAGCTTATCAAATTGAGTGTTGAAGCATAATTTGGTCGGGCCGGTCTTGACGACTCTCCTAGTGTTGTTCGTCATCTTCCCGAGCCTTGAATAGTGCTACACACAAAGATGAACCGGTTAGAAGGGGACCCGAGGCCGGAGCCCTGGGATCCACCCTCCGACGGTCAACTCAGAATAATATAAGCATGTTATATAAAGAGGTAGTAGAGAATAACCTGTCGAGGTATGATGATCATACCCCTGTATATATAGTGTATGGATTAGGGTTACGTAGGATGTGGGCCACCCTTTTATCGGGTTTGGCCCATTGGGTCAGGCCCATTCCGGACTATACGCCAACATGTCCCCTAGTCTTGTATGATATGGTTCTTGATCATGTTATGCTAGACTTATGCTTTGTCTAGATGTATCTTCCTTTTGAACCATACGCCGCTATTTGTGCTCGGATGCTTGGTTTCCCGTGTTTGGATGGTAAAGACCCTTTAAAAAGAATATGTTTTCTATAGCCGGGGTAACACTAGCATTGGCATGGTACCATTCTTGTTCATCTCTAACGAGAGGATGATAAGAATGATTTATAATGATGAAGGTGGATCCCACATATTGCATGATGAAATGGGTAAACTTATACCCCCTATAATCGCCTATGGCGTGAACAATAGTGCGAATATTACATTCGTCTTAAGGCCGGCAGAAAATGTATTTATGCGGCTGGGTTAATTATTAGATTACCCATAATGCGAATATGGCATTCGTCTTACGGCTGACGGAGGACTTACTTCTGTGGCTGGGTTAATTATTAGGTTACCCATCCTGATGCGAATATGGCATTCGACTTACGGCAGACGGGGGATGTACTTCCGTGGCCAGGTGGTGCGAATATTGCATTCGACTTAGTACCGGACTTGCAATGCCTCTTACGTACTTGGTGCGAATATGGCATTCGTCTTAGTATTGAGCTTGCAACGCCTCTTACATATGTTCTATATTCGGAGATACTTACGTGGCATGCACGAAGATAATTATAATGGTATCGTTATACCCCTATAGCCCCCCAAGTTTAATGGTGCTATACTCTATTAGTAGTATTAAACTTACAGACAAAGTATCCAAAAAACATGAATAATTTTAGCACTTACCTCAACAGGCCGTTGCCCGCGTAACACGGATCTTACTAGAAAGGTAGCTCCACCATATGTGATATAACTAACCGTGGTATTGTTTAGTACTACTAATTAGTAGTATTGAATTCATACAAGGATGTTAATTAATACCATTTCATTTATTAACAAATGTATGGATATAAAACATAAGGTGTTTGTTTATTTATTATGTCCCGACTTCGGGAATCTAATTCCGTACATCAACAGGAAACAGGAATGTAGCGGATTAAAAATAATATGATTCAACTAATAATAGTCATACGTCTATATAAAAGATGGTGTACAACAAATTTTGCATGTTTATGTAAATAAGCCTTGCCCGCCGTCTTCACATCTCCGCAAGCGCTAGTTACATATAGGACTACGTATGCCATAAAAACAACCGAGGCACGGTCATGTGTCATAATGATGACAGCTAAAAAACTTTCCACGGATGCTTTGATAAAAAAGTACTCGATTTAGTTTATTCGCGGATCGATATGAGTTGACCGGTGATCAAAATAGCTAGCCGCGGGTTACTCCCAGCCGGGAGTACAAATGTTGACTCCAAATGTATAATCTTAAATACTCATTAAGAGCTCAATGGGCGCATGGAGGGGTTGTAGCCCCGCGTCTCCATGCTTGGGTAAGCAATGGAAGTCGTTATGACAAAAGAGCTGATATCCGTTGCGTTGGTAATCGGAACATGCCGTGTGGATAAAGGTTCCGCGGCTCATGATGTTCATTATTGTGAAATAAACTTCCAAATGTAAGGTACAAAGACTTTGGAAGAGTCCAAGTTCGTTGACCGGTGATTTACCTCCGGAAGGCTCGAGGCCGCAATGGTGATGCGGTTGGTGACCGCGTATACCAAAAAATAAAATACGTCCGAACGTGCGGAGCGTCACGAAAGGACGGAGCTTGCGACCGCGGATGTCAAAGAGGAAAACAAGTTCGGGTGTGTGGACAAATAATCGTAAATCATCACCCCTACATAAATCGCATAATCTTTGCAAATGAGGGATAAATATGCAAAATAATATTTACTAAACCATTTAATATGGCATGCCGTTGTATGCGACGTTTTTACCAAGTCATGGCTTAATCAAAAAATTATATTGTTTCCTGTTGAAACAAAAAAAAATTTGTTTTTTGTTTTTTGTTTTTTTGTTTTTGTTTAGTTTTTGAAAATGTATATCAAATATGGTAAACACCGACTGAGGGCAGGGCTGCGACATAATTTTTGGAGCGGACCATAAATGTAAAGAAGTCGGGCCACGACATAATGTTTGGTATGGACCATAAATATAAAGAAGCTGGGCCTCGACATAATTTTAAAGAGGTTGGGCCGCGACACATTATTAAGAGGCCGGACCGGCCCATGACGAAAGTCATGCTCACGGACAAAAATATAAGAGTCCCTTTAAAATAATATTTTCAAAATAATGTTTGCATAATAATATTTACAAGTAGGGGATAATTGCAAATAAGAAAAAGGATATAGATAAAATCTTTTTATCAAATTAAAAAATATTGGTAATATATTGTTACCAAATAAAAATACAGATAACATCTTATCAAGTTTAAAAAATATTGGTAATATCTTGTTACCAATTTAAAAAGATATGGTAATATCTTGTTATCAATTTAAAAAATATTAGTAATATCTTGTTACCAATTTAAAAAGATATGTAGAATATCTTTATCAAATTAAAAAAGGAAAAATAATAGGGGTCGGTGCCAATGACGACTTTGTACCGAAAAGCAGACGTACAAAGCGGGTGTCACTTCAAAGTTACGAGTGAAAAACCAAATAAAGTTACGAAAACCTCAAAGAATAGAAGATTGTCTATTAACTACAAACATATGCTTTTAAAGTGATATTAAAATCACATGATGTTTATTGATTTGGTAAATCAAGTTTGACGCATGGCAGTGAATTTCTTCTTGCAATTTAAATGACAAATAATTATTTAAGTTTATGGCATTGATGGTGTTTTAGTTTCATTCTTTTATTATATCTTTATATATTTTATTTTTTTATTTTTGTTATAATATGCAAAATAATATTTTGCTATAACATTTTATTATGGCATACAATAGTTTATGGCGACGTTTTTACCAAGTTCAAAGTCCTTTTTCTTGTTCTATTTTATTTTTTTTTGGAACTAACTTTTTATTGAAAAATTATTTAAAATTTGTCTTTAAATTGAAGCCGGGCATGACGACAGTTGTTGGTACGGACCATAAATATAAAGATGCGGCCGAGACGGTTATGTTGTTGGGGTGGCTGGGGGGGGGTGGGGGGTGTTTGTGATTTAAGTTTTATGGTTGGGAATGGGGGGCGGTTTTCTAAGGGTGGGGTTTGATCAGGGGGTATTGAAAGTTGGGTTGAGCTGAGTGTGGTGTGCGTGCGTATTGTTTATAAGGGTGCAGGTGGTGGTGTTGTTATATTTGTGGTTGGGTGTGGATAACGGGTGTGTTGGAGATATGTGGATGGGCGGGTGTTGGAGCGGTTCGTACTAATCGCCTTGGTGGGATGGACGTGGACCCCATTATTTGACACGGGGATAGGGATGGGAGTGGGTTAGGGGGGCTCAACGATCGTTGGGTGTGGGTACAGTGGTGTGTGAGGCTGGGTGGATTTACTTTTATATGATTTCGATTTAGGGTCTTATTTAAGATTGGTAATACCCACCATAAATAAAAAATCTTTTAAATTATTTATTACTTAATTTAACATTTTATATTAAATAAATAAATAAATCATATTATAATAATAAATTATTATAATAATTTTTATATTTAATTAATTTTACTTTAATAATTATAATATAATATTTTTTTCTGTAAATTTTATTAAATGTTATATATTTTTTTAAATTGTATTAAATAATATATATTTATAATAAATTTTTTTTTTAATAAAATATTAAAAAAATAAAATATAAAAAAAAATAAAAAAATAAATAAAAAAAAAAATGTAAATAAAAAAAATAAAAAAAAAAAAAAAAAATTTTAGAAAAAATACTTTATTTTTAGTGCCCATGGGTTTATCACACAGTCTTTTTTTTTTTTTTTTTTTTAAAAAAAAAAGAAAAATTAAAAAATAAAAAAATTCTTTTCATAAATTTTTGGTCATCCAAATTAATGTTTGGCCAATACATAATATTTACATAGTACTTGGGGTTAATTGCAATAAGGTGAAAAAATGATATTGAATAAATCTTTTTATCAAATTAAAAAATTATTGGTAATACATTGTTACCAAATAAAAATACAGGATTTTTTGAAATCTTATCAAGTTTAAAAAAATATTGATTTATAATGTTACTAATTTAAAAAGATATGGTAATTATCTTGTGACCAATTTAAAAAAATTATTGGTATTATATCTTGTTACCATATAAGTTTAAAAAAAAACTGGGCTCGCCGGACAATTAAATTTATTTTTTTTTTAAATGAGTTGAGGCCGCGACACATTATTAAGAGGTCGGACCGGCCTATGACGGAATTTAAGTTGGGCTTTCCGGACATATACCACTAACTCAAAAAATAAAAAAAAAATGCTAATAAATTAACAAATAACAAAAAAAAAAAAAAAAACTAAAAAAAAAAACCAATATATAAAATAAAAAAAATAGCAAAACAAAATAAAAATACACTTTTTGCAAAAAATTTAAAAAAATAATCAATATAAAAAAAAAAAAAAAAAAAATAAAAAAATCAAAATAATAAAAAACAAAAAAATAAAACATTAAAAAAAAAAAACATAAAATTAAACAAAATAAAAGAATTAAAAAAATAACAATTAATATTGTAAGAACGTTATAATTCCTTTTATAAAAAAAAAATCAATTTTTATTAATTTTTTTAAAAAACAAACAAAACTTTCTAATATTTTATACTTTTTTTTTTTATCCTTTATTTTTAAGGTAGAGATTCCTTACTTTTTAATTTTTTTTTTTATAAATCATTTACGGTCTCAATATCTGTGCTTTTACTTTGTTCATTAAAAAAAAAGATATGTTAATTCTTGTTTACCAGTTTAAAATTATCGGTAATAATCTTGTTACCAGTTTAAAAAATATCGGTAATATCTTGTTACCAGTTTAAAAAATATCGGTAATATCTTGTTACCAGTTTAAAAAATATCGGTAATATCTTGTTACCAGTTTAAAAAATATCGGTAATATCTTGTTACCAGTTTAAAAAATATCGGTAATATCTTGTTACCAGTTCGAACATAGCTTCTATATGTTCAAGTGTGAGACTTACGTGGACAAGAAAGAGAGGACAACATATAATGTGTAGTTTACCATTATTCGTCTTATATACAAATGCACCAGTTTAGCTCGTTATTCCGTAACTATTTTATCTAGCTGAAAGCGTAACCTATCTTAATGACTGTCAATTGCGTGTAATACATGGCCTGTCACATAAGCTTCCTTGGCTTACAATTGTCCTAAATGAAATTCTTTTCTCAGAAATGATGATATTTAACCCATCAGAAGAATACACAGTTTAAGACGGTGTCTGGTGTTCTTATTGTTGCTAATATGTATGTGTTATTGATGTCTTGAGTACTCATTGGTATTACCAAGTATGTGTTATTAATGTTGATAAATTAGATTAAATATATAGTTTTGTTGTAGCTAAAGTTGTAGAATATTGTTATTCTGTTGCGTTTATTGACATTTTAGGTTTATTAACATTTAGCTTGTGGTTTGATGCAGGTGGATCTGTAAAAAATAAAACTGTTGGGCATAAGCTTAAACTGAATTTAAAGGCTGCAAAGGAAGCAACTAAGAAGACTGTCGATCTGAAGCCTAATCCCAAGACTCCTGTTAAACCAAAATCAAAAGAGGTTGATTCAGTGAAGAGCGAGTGATGTGGATAAAACTAATGGGTCGCAAGGGATTGTGAATGGTAGTCTTTTGGGGAAACTGATGGTAGTATCTGTAGTTAACTGATGGTTGTAGTTTGTTTATGTTTTTAGTTTACTTTTTGGATAAGTTTAGATTTTTTTGTAAAACTGATAATATTATCTCATTATAAGAAAAAAGATATTGATAAAATCTTTTTATCAAATTAAAAAATATTGGTAATACATTGTTACCAAATAAAAATACAGATAACATCTTATCAAGTTTAAAAAATATTGGTAATATCTTGTTACCAATTTAAAAAGATATGGTAATATCTTGTTACCAATTTAAAAAATATTGGTAATATCTTGTTACCAATTTAAAAAATATTTGTAATATCTTGTTACCAATTTAAAAAATATCGGTAATATCTTGTTACCAGTTTAAAAAATATCGGTAATATCTTGTTACCAGTTTAAAAAAATAATCGGTAAACTCTTGTTTACCGGTTTAAAAAAATATCGTAATTTCTTGTTACCAGTTTAAAAAATATCGATAATATCTTGTTACCAGTTTAAAAAATATCGGTAATATCTTGTTACCAGTTTAAAAAATATCTTGTTTAATTCATAGTTTTCTACACATGTTTTGTAGCTTGCAATCATAGTTGTGATATGGTCATTATACTATACGCTTATAGTTATCACGTTTTCGTTTACTCACTAAGCATTTAGCTTACGTTGCTTCATATCATGTTTTTAGGCGAGACAAGTGGTGATACTTGGGTTGGTAACGAGCATTCTCTAATCCTTCTTTTGATGCAACTAGTTACGCCCATGTATCTTTTGATGTTGTGTCAAGGTTTTTCAGAAACATAGTATGTCAAATGTAGAACTTGTAATGGAAGTGTGGAAAAAGTAGTGTTTGGCATAAGCTCATAAATTCCCACTTTTGGTCTTAATGGGTCTTTATATGATGAAACAATGATGTATTACTTTGTTTATGTTCAATATGATGTGTTGAAGCATAATTTGGTTGGGTCGGTCTTGACGACTCTCCTGGTGCCGTTCGTCATCTTCCCGAGCCTTGAATAGTGCTACACACAAAGAAGAACCAGTTAGAAGGGGACCCGAGGCCGGAGCCCCAGGATCTACCCTCCGACGGTCAAGTCAGCATAGTATAAGCATAGAGTAAATACGTGGTGGAGAATAACTTGTCAAAGTAGGATGATCCTACCCTTGTATATATAGTGTATGAATTAGGGTTACGTAGGATGTGGGCCACCCTCTTTATCGGGTTCGGCCCATTGGGTCTGGCCCATTCCGGACAATACACCAACATGATGTATGTTTAGATTATGTTGAATTTAATGTCTCAAAAACATGTCAAAAGTGTAGTTTTCAAAAATTGGCGGGTTGAGTGTCATAATGAAACTAGCTTGCATGATCTTACATGACATATTCGATCTTGTTTTACAAGTCTACGTGGAACAGTTCGTGTGAATCTCAATTTGAAGATTTTCTTGTAAGTTTTTAAATTTAAATTTCGTTTTTCCTTTCGGGTTTATTTTGATGCATAGATGTTAGTTGTACAAGTTGATCGTTGTAAAAATCGATTTTTGGAAGCGAAATGAATAAAAAAGGGTGTGTTTGGTTCGTGTATGGTAAAAAGGAAAAAGAGGGTTTTTGTAGTTTTGATGTTGTAGCCGTGATGGTTGAATAATATATATTGCTAGATAGCTTATTTTTGATAATAGCTTGTATGGCTTATTCGGGCTTATTTTTAAGCTATTTCTTGGCTTATTTGGGCTTATATGCCACAAAATATTTCCCAAAGTCACTAGGAAAGTGATTTTGATTATTTTTGTGTTATGGCGTATGTTGTGGACTATTTTTGAGGCTTATGGTAGTAACCAAATGCGATATGTAGCTTATTAGCTTATTTTCAAGCTTAATATACGTATTTTTGAGCTATTTGACTCACGACCCAATAAGTCTATTTAAGTCGTGGCTTAATAGGAGGGCTTATTGTGGTCCGGATTATTTTCTACATATAAGTATATACTTATATATGTAAATGGACCTTGATTTTGGACTTGGATCGTATTTTGGACTTATAAATGTCTTAATGGACCCTTGTTGGGCCTTAAAGCCCAATAAGCGATATTTAGTCGTTATGAGAGTTTTGATGGACTTTTGAAAGTGAAAATGTGTTTACGAAGTAATTATGAAAATGAGCTATTTTGGAAAAGAAGTTTTCGTAAAAGTTAAAGATTGAGCATTTTGGATTTTTGTTGAAAAATGTCGTTTTATGAAAAGTGTTGAAAATATGGTTTGAAACCTTGAAAAACGTTGTTTGAGCGTACGGGTCATGTCGAAATTTCATAAAAAGTTTATACTTAGAAATTATTCTAAAACATGATTTTGATTGTTTAACTATAAAAATTTTATTTATTGTATTTTTAAATCTCATACTAGACGAAAAATATATGTTTTCTCGAAAACTGATATGTTTATTATGAGAAAACGTTTCATTTTCAACCGTATTATGATTATTTTGAAGTGACGAAGGTTACCGAATGGACTTGTCGAGATATATTTATAATTATTAATTATAAATATTTATTTATATTACTTATCTATTTTCCTTAAATAGTATAAGTATGTATTACCGAGTAATGAGATTGATATGATTGTGGAGATATGTCGTCAACCATCACACCACTAAATTGTTTTGGGTAATTGTACAACGCGTCTAAACTCTATGCATCAAACGTGAAGATTGTTTTGGAATTGGATGATTAAATTGGGACATTAACTGGACTAGGTCGTGTGCGGGCGTCGTTGCATTTGCTTGTGTGATTGAGATTTGGTTGCTAAAGACTTGCTTGAGGTGAGTTCTCGTAGCCCCACTTTTTACTGGTTTTTCCGTTGGGGGAAAATGATACTCAAATGTGTTTTGAAATGTTTTGAATTGATCTGTGCGAAATGTGGTTTTGTTTTTGGGACAAGTTACGTGCTTATGACTGCTATGTGAATATTATGTGCTGAATGATTGTTTGGATCGGAGGGGTACGCCTATCCCAGTATTTGCATGATTGTTTGGATCGGATGGGTACGCCTACCCAGTATTTGTGTGGTTATTGGAGCGGATGGGTACGCCTACCCAGGTTTGTGTGGTCCTGCCTTAATTTTAGTGCTCCAGCTGGTAGGCCCTTTAGGTGCGTAAGTGACATATGGGTATTAATTAGCGGTGATGCTAAGGTTGTTTGAATATATTCACTATCATATAGCACTATTGTCCACTGTTGAAATATTAGCACATCTTTTGGGTTTAGGGTCAAACCTACGAGCTCACCAACATTATTGTTGACGTTTTTGAGTATCATTTTCAGGTGAAATGAAAGAAGAGTAGTTTGGTGATTGTTATAGCAGACTTAGAAGTATCCCAAATGGAATTTCGTTTGAAGTCTTGCTTGCTTGTTGTTTGGTTCTAGTAATTGGATGTTTTGGATTAAGTTTTGATTATGGACCCCTGTGAGGGCATTTGAATAATTGTAAGGGATTATGGATTTTAGTTGCGATTTGGGACATCACTCGAGGTTGTTCGAGGTTGATGGTCTTCATAGCAATTGAAGTTTATGCAATGTAGTTTTCTCTATTTTGTATCTTGTGTTATGATTGATCATTATGTTGCATTAACGAGTTTTCGCCATTGTCGGTGTCATACCCCCGAACGGGGCCTGGATAGAATACACGTGTCCGGGGGCGTGACGTCATAATAAACATCACACAAGATACAAAGAACGACCTCTAAGGATACGTTTGAAAATCCAACATCGTTGCATTAATTAAAATAGATAATGTTTGACATAAGTTTAAAGATAATATGCGGAAGCGAATAAAAGTTTTAGAAATTGACAACGACGTTTAAACATTAGATAATAGCATTTCTTAAAAATCGGCCCAATGCATAGCAACACCATATAGCAAGCAAAGACATCCACAGCTAAGCACCTGAGAAAAACATGCTAAAACGGTCAACATAAAGTTGAGTGAATGATAGGTTTAAGTTTAGGATTAAAAGGTAGACCACAAGTTCACAGTACGCATGTGACAATTATAACAGATACATCTTCACATAAAAAGAATATATTTACTGTTGCACTAAGCTCATGACACCGAAGCTCAATTTAAAAGGAATAATTTTATATGCCAAATAGTATACCTCGCCCTGAAGGTATCTGACCAAGATCACCTATTAACTTTCTGACATGGTATATATTCGTTTGTTCGGGACCTCCAAATCTAGTAAGCGCTACTTACCTGGATAGGGATAATTACTCCCAATAGATCTATTTATAATACTCACGCTCACTTAACCAGTACGGTCGATCAAGCAATTGACGGTTCATGATAGTTCGGGCATAGTGGTTGTTGATAAAATATAATGCCTAAAAAAATTAATAATATTTTTTCACATCTTTACGTTTTGATAATCACAAAATATTAAAACGTTCAACGTAAAATTAAACGTAAACAAGTATTTAGTAGTAAATTCTCATTTCAACAATTACATCACTTAAATGTA
>BQNB010021299.1:31766-62406 GCA_026074375.1 Tanacetum coccineum | reverse complement strand
AAAAATATAAATAACGTTTTTAGACATTATTTGTATTAACAATCTCACATTTTTTGATGATTACAAAATATAAACTCATTATATGTAAAAATATATTTAAACAATTTTTTAGTGAGTTTTATTTTATTTCTCCCCTTTTTTGTAGAATCAAAAAGGCTTCATTGATGCAAAAATATTAATTTAACGAAATAAACGCTCCTCCATGATGTGTGCTCCCCTTGTTCGAGGGGACCAAGGAATCAAGCTATGGTGACTTGGTACAAAAACGAGTTAGAATACGAGTGCAATATATATTTCCAACTTCGAGCAATATCACAAAAAATATTAAAATGGTTAAAAATAAAGTAAGCCAAAATAAGTACGCACTAGTTCATCAACCACAAAAAAATTTATAAACCAAACATCACAACCGTGACATAAAATTTAATTTCATTCATAACATAAAAATCATGCATAAAGCATGATGATACATGGCATAATAAAATAAAAACTACAACTATCCTAATTGGTCAAGAGCCATTGGATTTACTTGCAAAAGGGGGTGATGAGTTTTAATTTTAAACGAGTAAACTACATACAATATGTTTAGTTTGCGGGTGGAGAGGTTGCTGGTGTGAAAGGATTTGGTGGTGGTGAATTTGGTGTGGAAGGTTGTGGGAGCAAGTGCTCAATGTAGGAGAACATAAAGTGTAGTTCATCCCTTAAGCAAAAAAAATAAGGTTTTGGTTATGGAGACAACATAAGCAAGTTGCTTCGTAGGCATCAAGAAGATTAAACGAGATTGGATCAGCTACAGTGGGTGGTGATGGTAGTGGTGGTGGTGAGGGAGTGTTGAAAGCAAAGTCAAGCGGAGTGATTGGTGAGAATGTAGGGTGATGTCTATAGGTTTATGCTCATGTGATGGTATGGGATGAAAGACTATAGGAGGTGGTGATTTGTTGGAGCTCAAGTAGGGATTTGTTGATGGAGATGATGAGTAGAATGGTGATGAGTTAAGATTGGAAGCAATTGAGGAGGAAGAGGATGTACCTCTAGCGGATGAGGTTTTGAATGGTGCATTAGGTTCATTTGGTGATATGGGTTTGTGTATTAGTGATGGAGTCTTAGCATCATCTTGGGTAAGATCAATAAATAAATTTCTTGGTGGTTTGATTGTGATTTTTTGTTTATTGGTAGCTCTTGAAATTTAAGTTTAAGAATATGACATGGAAGTGTTTAAGGTTGAAGATGAATGAGGAAGATTATGTATAAATGGTATGTGTTAGTGTTAAAATGGCCAAATCTAAGTAATATTTGGATTTTCTAGGTAAATATAGCAGATGTTAAACAAAAGGTGATCAAAACAAAAAAGAAAACAGTAAGTTTTTTGAACCCAGGTGCCGGTCCCTTATCTATAGGGCCGGTCCCTTATAGATAAGGGGGCGGCCACCTAGAAAATGTCCAAGTTGACCAAAATTTTGTTGTGTGCCATTTTCTGTAAGAAAAGTATGGATTTTGGTGGCTATTTTGCAGCAAATCCTATGTATAAGGCTCACAAGATTCCATATTAGCTAGCTAAAAGATAGAATTATATCCTTAGTCATGCATGTGATCCTAAAATATGATAAATTTACTACCAATAATAACTAGCATGTGTGCATGGCATATTATATCAACTTTGTAATAATCACGCAAATATGTGCTAAAAGTTAATCAAGCAAACACGAAAAATACTAATTAAATGAGCGAGAAAATTTATGCAAGTTTTAATTATTTTGAACTATTTAAAACATCATCACACATAAACTAGCATATAGTCTAAAACATAATAAAAAGTACTACAAATAATTAAACAATAGTACCAAGTATTTTATTCAAACAACCCAAATAAGTTTAATATCAAACGTCTACTCCGTTCACTTCTTCTTCCTAAATACTCCTTGAATTGCCTTCCCAGTTGACTTGAGCGAACCTGGTTGCTTTGCGTGCATTGCCTCTTAGAGGTTTAGCATAGATGTTTGACGATAAAATAAAGTGGCCATGTTTTGTTCATGTGGAGCCGGGTCTTGAAAGACTTGGGGTTGAAAGGATTTGAGGGAATTATTATAAGAACGAGGAGACTGAGTGCTATTTCAAGAAGTACCTTCCTCTTGTATCTCTTCATCATCATCAGGTTTGTTGGGAATTATAGATTTGATGAGACAAAAGAAACAAGTAATGAAACAAAAGTATTAAAATCATCATTAAAGAATTCTACAAGCTGGTGGAGAATTAGGGAAGATTTGGTTAAAAGATATCAAAAGATGAAGATTTGGAAGATCTCCTTAAGAAGATAAAGATAACAGAAGATATTTCTTAATGTTTAAAAGATTTACTTGTTTATATCTTTATGTTAACTTCCTTTGTAAGTCATGATCTCTCTATATAAAGAGATCATAGACACATAGTTTTAGGCATCCAGAAAAGTGTGTGTGTACATAAGATACAATGTAGACGTCTAGTTTGTGTGGTGTAGCCTCAAGGTAATTAATGTTTCCTTACTCCCTATTACAGGTGGTAAAACGATCTATACTGATCATATAGATTTGAGGCTTGGTGGAAACGTTTGGTAAAAAAACCTTGTTCAAATAACATTGATGTTCTTTATTTAATTCTGGTGTGCATATTGTTATCATTGTTATTGTTAATCCTAGATTTAAGTTCTAATCAAACTAAGCTTAAACAATCTAAGGAGTTCTAACAGACCCCACAATTGGTATCAGGGCTATGGGGCTCTTTATAGGATCTAGAAGGTGTGTTTGATGTCGAGTTTATGAAGAAAAGAAGGTTTAAGTTTTCTGTTTTGGGTACTAGTCACATTCGGCAACATTAGGGTTTGTCAAACCCTAATTATAATCAAAACAGAAAGCATGTTTTTGTGTATAAACGACATCAAGGGAATGGCAACAAGTGTTTCCTGGCTCGATATCAATGTTATGTTACAGTAAACACGATGCTTCGTTTAAGGAGAATGCTAATTTGTGACGGATTCTTGATAGCTTTGTGACACTAAAAAGCGTCGTCTGGATACTTAAAAAAAGTATCCTTAAACAGTGGTTACAAGTTATTACTGCTCGCATTGATGTTTCTACTGCCAAGAATACACGAATTTTGTTAGCTTTCGTTTGACACAACAAGCAGTCGATGCTATGAGCAAGAGAAGAAGCAGCAAGTATCAACATGATTGAAGGTACAAAGAAGCAGCAGACATATAAGCTAATAATTGGAAGTATAGATGTTAATGCTGCTCGTTATGTTTTAGTGCCGCCAATGGCAGTTAATACTGCTAGCCTTATCTTTGAAGGTTAGTGTTGTTGCTTATGATTATTAGTACTGCTTATGTAAGTTAGTGCTACTAGGAGACGTTAATACTGTCAAATAACTGGTTAATGCTGCCAAAGGAAGATTATGCTGCTAGTTCATGTTAGTGCTACTATCACTAAGGGTTAATGCTGCCAGTTTATACTTAGTGCTGCTAGTATGATTAATGCTTCTAGTATATTTTTAATGTTGCCAGTATTAAGTTTCTGCTGCTAGGGTAAATGTTAGCAGTTGCTACTCTTGAACTTAAACCAAGGTTAGTGATGCTCATATACTTAATACTCCCAATAGAAGGAGTTACTACTATTGGTTACTACTGCTTGGTTTAAGGGGAAGCTAGTGTGTTTGGATTCAGATTCACTTAAAATTTATAAAGGCTAGTTTTGGAATTTATTGGATTAATTGGTTACGAAGAATATTGTTTATCACTTATTTGAAGTTGAAGTGGAATTACTTGGGTACGTGTTTTATCATATCTTAAACAGCTTACAACATTTAAAGATAACTTGTTCGTGCTTACAATGTTGTGACGAAGACTTGTCAAAATCTAGCAAAGGTGTGTGATTTCTCTTATGGTGCTCAATGCTCACATTTGCTATCACTTGTTATGTGTCTCACAGAAGATGAGGATTTTTGTCAAGAGGTTGTTATCTACTTATATTTCATAGATTATTTATAAGTTCGAAGTCACGTGGATAGTACAAGATATAAGACACAAGTTTGGGTTATTCTACTTCAGCATCAAGTTGGATGCTGCTTCATAATTATTAGTACTGCCCGTACATATTTACTACTGCTCGTGTACTTAGTGCTGCTAGTTTTGAGAACAGTAGTAATCCAACAGTTGTTACTTAGTGCTGCCAATGGAGATTAATGCTGCCAATGGAGATTAATGCTGTCAGACTATGTTACTACTGCTTCATTTAATAGGAAGCTAACATATAATTTTGGTTTAAATGTTCTTAAACGTTTAAAAGGCTCGTTTTTAAATTATTAGTTTAATTGGTTACGAAGACGATTATTTATCACTTATTTGAAGTTGAAGTGGAGTTTCATAGGGTTGTGTTCTTATCATATCTCAAATGGCTTACAACATTTAGAGATAACTTGTTCGTGCTTAGAAACGATGTGACGAAGACTTGTCAAGATCTAGCAAAGGTGTACTATTTCTCTTATGGTGCTCAATGCGTACATTTGCTATCACTTTGGTTATGTGTCTCATAGAAGATGAGGATTTTTGTCAAGAGGTTGTGAACTACTTATATTTCACAGATTTATTTATAAGTTTGGAGTCACGTAGATAGTACAAGACATAAGACACAAGTTTGGGTTAAAATACTTTAGCATCAAGTTCGTAATACTTAGTTTTCTTCATCAGTAATCATTACATAGAGCCAACAGAATTGAAGATTCAAGAGATGGTAAACATATTGGTTTCAGGGGAAGCTTATTGCCAAAATGTTTAACCATCAGGTTATGTTCATGCACCATTTGAGGTGAAAGGTTTTATTACTACTACTAGTTGTTTCTTACTACTGCTAGTTTAAGTTTCTACTGTCTTAAATTCATTATTCTTATTATGCGTCATGGAGGGTAATTTGAGACATTAGAAGGCTGGATTAGTAGTGTGATATATGATTTGTAGTTGTAAAGATTCAAGTTGCTCTTCTTTACAAGACCCTTATTAGATTATGACAAAAAGGGGAAGAAGATTACAGAGATAGGATTTGCAGCTTATTATGTGTGGTGACATGGCATGGTACAAAGGAAATCTAGTTAAGGGGAAGTTTGTTTCATCCAGGGAGATCCATGATCTCAACTTCAGGGGAAGCTTTGATTTTATTAAGGCTTTATGATGAAGTTCGTACAAGAACATGTTTGTTTTGTCATCATCAAAAGGGAAAATTGGTTGAGGGAATTATAGATTTGATTAGACAAAAGAATAAAAGAATGAAACAAAAGGATCAAAATCGTCATTAAAGAATTCTACAAGCTGGTGGAGAACTATGAAAGATTTGGTCAAAAGATAAAGATTAGGAAGATCTCCTTAAGAAGATAAAGATAACAGAAGATATTTCTTAATGTTTAAAAGATTTAATTGTTTATATCTTTATGTTAACTTACTTTGCAAGTCATGATCTCTCTATATAAAGAGATCATAGACACATAGTTTTAGTATCCAGAAAAGTGTGTGTGTGTACACAAGATACAATGTAGACGTTTAGTTAGTTGGTTTAGCCTCAAGGATCTTTGATCCCTGTTACTAGGTAGAGTAACCATTCTATTCTGATCAAATAGGATTTGAGGCATGGTGGAAACGTATGGTAATAAAACCTTGTTGAATAACATTAATGTTCTTTATATTCCGTTGTGCTTATTAATGTTATTTGTAAAACATATCCTAGATGGCTTAAACGATCTTTAACAATTCTTGTTGATCCCACTTGAATAGATCTTGCTTAGCTTGTAAGAAACTTAGTTGTATTGAATAAATCTAAGACAACTATGGTAGAAACTTTGATTATGAATATTAAATACTATGCGGAATCTAGTTAATGATACTAAGAAGAATTATTTATAAAACAGTAATACAAAATTAATAACAAGACAAATTACCAAACTTTTAGCCTCAATATGAAACGAACACTCTTAATAGTGTTAGGGTTTACAAAACCTTGAAGTTACGAATATCAAAGATGTACGTATAACATTATGCCCTAGGACCTCCTTTTATACACAAGAAGTACCTACAAGGCATACAAGTACTTTCCAAACTTAATATCAAGATCTATTTCTAAAAACAAAACGTATGCTTTTAAACAAATAAGTTATACATATCTTCTTTACAAATAACTAATACTTGTCTTCATAAGTATTCTTGTTCTCTAATCAATCTTTGATCTTATCTCTGTCAGCATATTCCTTCTAGTAGTAGTAATCACTCAGCAGTTGTAACTGAGCACAAGCAGCATTAACTACTTAGAAGTTTACTTTAGCAGTACTGGTATCCAGAAATGTGTGTGTATCATAGTGTGCTTCCAATGAGAGTCTAGACACAGAAAAACGTGTGTAGACTTATAGTAGTTAGATAGTTAGTTTATTAGTTATTAGATAGTGTAGCCTCAAGGATCGTTGATCCATGTTACAGGTGGTAACCGTATTATCTTGATCAAATAATATTAGGGCTAGGTGTGGAAACGTTTTGTAATAAAACCTTGTTGAATAACTTTGTTCATTATGCTATTTTCGTTATGCATATATTCTATGTTCATTGTTATTATCCTAGATAAATATTCTAAACAAAGTGAGCTTACAACGATCTAAGGAGTTATTTAGAACTCCATAATGTTTATCCTCCCCTAAACTTGATGTTCATCTTCTGAATCTTCAAGTTTCATTAAAAGTCTCACCATCACTAGGAGGATGCATTTAAACACTTCATTGACTCTTTTCCTGCTTTGTCATGAGCTTGAGTAGTTGATAATACATCTCATTCCAATAGTCAGTTTAAAGCTTTTTGTTCAGCATGTTTGTGAATGTTATTGGTGTAAGGGGATATCTTTTCTCAACCAACATAAAAATATATAGATTTTTAAACCTCACAAAGTGCACTCCATGGGTATCAAACAACTTCCAAATAGTCACTTTGTATCCTTGTAGATTTCTCCATATTTCACTTTTTATGTCAAGTTCAAACATTACTTTCAGATCACCCCATAACACTCTTTCATAATCCTCCTCTGGCCTTGTATTCCCATATTTAGCTTTAACCAACTTCCAGAGGGTCTCCAAGTCTTCTCTATCAATATCCTGAAGCATCTTAATCATTGATGAATACCTTTTTGAGCTTCCATCATCCCTTATCAATTTAAAGTATCCCATCCTTCCATCTTTATCAATCCTGTATTCAACAATCATTGGAGGTTTGGTGGCTAGAGGTATAGCATCAATTGCTACCTCATCATTTTAACTATCACAATATGCCATTTCATCCTTGCCTCCTCTTGATCATCATCTTTTTTAGCTTCATGCTCATCTATCTTCTGCTTCTTTGATTTATCAGATTCAAGCGCATCTCCTACTCTTTTATAACTTCCTTCTGTTCTTGTCTCACTGCTTTTCACCACCTCTGAATCCATAGGAACAAATGAATTTACCTGTTTGTATGCTTTGTCAAAGAGCTTCTAAATTTCTTCATAACTCCTTCCTTTCAGCTGATTGTGCTTGTATCCACCCATTTTCTTCAGGTATGCACACATTCTATTCCTTATCTAAGTTTTGGTAGGTGGTTTACTTCTTTGCTCTACTGCTCTCTGTGCTGCAAAGAACTTTTTCCTTTCAGCTATCATTTCCACTAACATTCTTGACTTTTCTTTAATAGAGAATTGTTCTTGTTCTTCAGCTTGGAGTCTTGCAGCTAATTGCTCATCAGCCTCAATCATAGCTTGAATGATATCCAGTTCTTCAATAATTGCTGCTCTGCTTGTAACATCCGACAATTTTTGAAATTTTAAATGACGAATTTACCCTTTGACTTTTTGGGTCTGACTTGACTTTTTGACTTTTGGTCTTTTATTGTCACATAAAAGCAATTACCGCGTAACTGGTAAAATTTTCGGAACGTATTTTAATAATAAATCATATTTATAATTACATACCTCGAGTGCAAATTTATTTTTAACTTATTTGACTTGAAAACGAAAAGATATATGTTATTTTTAAGCTGACTTATCAAAAACGAACCGCTAGATCATGTTTTCACGACTCGGACTCTAAAGCAATTTGATGTAAAACAATATTCCGGACAACTTTTTAGTTTTGCCCGAGACCCAAAAACAAACAGAAAGTGACTAAAATACCCTCGCAAAATTTTGAACAGCGCACACAACATTATTTCTGTTAGCGCATCAGTTTCATGAGCTTAGGGTAATTGTAATCATTGTTTTATACACATGGGAATATTTACTGTACCTTGAATAAAGTGGCAATACATACTTGAAACATTTTGGTGATATATATATAAATATTTTCTTTCGGACAAGGCACAATCGGGATATCAAATAAATAACAAATATTTATATGAATGTTATAAAAATAATTATGAAATACTATCAAGTAAATACTCATTTTTATCGGAAAAATAATTTGGAAAAAACCATGGAGCACGTTTTCGTTTCTTGAGTCGACCGGTTAACACTAAGTTCAAACGAGTCCCGAATCAGATAGTTATCAATAACTTTAATTAAAAATTTACCCATGATCCCTCAACTATTAGGGGGAGGTATCTTTCGCCACTTTACCTTAAAAACTTTTGAATATTATATATTATATATATTTTACATATTGTATATATATATTATTATAATTATATATATATATTGTATTTCTTTTTACTATTTTCATTATATATAAAACCACACACCTCTCTCTCTCCACTATATTTTTCGGCCACCATCAGCCGCCGTCCCACCGAATAATATTTTCCTGGGGAGTTTTTCCGGCCGGATCCAAATAATGTTCCCACACCCAAATCTACCCGACATACTTATTACCAACTCGCTAACACGCGCCACCCACCACCACCCACTGCCAACCGTCTATCTTCCTCATCCTCCTCTTCTCCTCCACACACGAGGGTGCGTTGGTGTGTCGTTAACGCCACAAGGGTCCGTTTGGTTTCGTTCATTCCACCACGAGGGTGCGTGTGGGTCATCTCGGCACCACAACGGGTGTTCGTTTGGTTTGTTCTTAGCCCAAAGGGTGCATTGGGTTTGGGTTTAGAACCGGATAAGGTGCGTTTGTTTGGCAGCCACCGGCCAAGGGTGCGATTGGTTGTACCACCATAAAGGTGCGTTGGGTATATAGCAGCAGCAGGGGGGCTGCTAGGGGTGTTTGGTTGGCTGTGAAAACCACAAAGGGGCGTTTGGTTCATCATAAGACTAACAAGGGTGCGTTTGGATCCGGGTTTGGCAATAAGGGTGCGTTTGGTTTAACTGTCGAACCATTAGGGTTATTGGTTTTGGTTAATAAAACCCAAAACAGGGGCGTTTGGGATAACAGTTAACACCTAAGGGGGTGTTTGGTTTGGCAGAAACCACACAAGGGTGCGTTTGGTTGGCTTCGAAACAGCCAAACGGGGGCGTTTGGTTTAATAGGACTGCCAAAAGGGGTGTTTGGTTGGGCAGAAAAAAACATATGGTGTGTTTGAGTTACAACAACGTAAACCGTTTAAGAGGGTGTTTGGTGAGCAGGAAAATATTTAGGGGTGGTGGTTGGTTAAGATGGAAGACATACAAGGGGTCCTTTGGTTGGTTTAGCAGAAATAGGCGCGTTTGGTTTTAATAAAACAGTCACAAGGGCGTTTGGATCTGGGTTTATGCAATAAGGGGGCGTTTGGCTGTGTAGATGAAATAAGGGTGCGTTTGGTTTGCACCGGCCGAGGGTGTGTTCGTTTCGCGTGAAAAGCCCGAACTAGGGTTGAGTTTGGTAGACAAAATTATAAAAAAATCGATTAATAAAAATTATCGCGAGATTTATAAATAATAAATCGGAACTAAGATGGTGGTTAATGGTTAAATAAATATGACATTTATTACTTTGTTTAGTTCATATATAAATATATATATATACATTTAAAACACGCCGGTGTTTGAAACATTGACTTTGTTGGAAAGTGGAAAAACATTAGGTTTTATAAGTATGGGAAACGTTATATAACCGGGAAGGTCATGACGAAATTTATATAAATTTCTATATTTAGTAATGATTTACTAAAGCTTCTATTATTTTAGAAACCGATAAAGGGGACTAAGTTATATTTTAAAGATACATAAATTTGTATTATACAATAACCCGACCAACGAACGAAAACTATACTTTTACAATGAGACAACTATTTTAGACAGGACCCGTCAAGGAAACAAAAATATTAAATTTATAAAATATTATTTTATATTTTCTATATCAGCTAGAAGATAACTAATTAATTGTTGTAAAAGCTTTACAATAACATAGTTTAACATAATTTGTAATCTTATAAGTACTGATTTCGTTTATGCAAGAACTTTTTTATTTAATTAAGTGGTGATTTCAGGAAACGGGTCAAACTAATTGGTTTAATTATTTACTCACACTTATTATATAATACTTGCAAAGCATTATATACGTCACATTAATCTTTGGATTGTTTATCTTTGTTATATAATTCACGGTATGAGTTATATAAGGGTTATTTTCATATGTAATATATACAGAATATATTACATACTTTGCGTTCACTTTTCAATTTATTTATTTAACCAACCACCAAACTATTACAACTTTAAATCTAAATCTTTATCAACGTGTTGCGTTGATGTAACCATTCATCAGAAGCCCAAATACATTATCCTAGGCTAGTGGGACTTAGCCGTTAAGATAAACCGCAACTTCTTGGTCGAGCCGTTCCGGTTTTTTTCCGTTTTATTTGTGGCTGTGCTTAGATATATGTTGTTCTGCAAATCGTTAGACGTCATTAATGTGTGTTTATTGCTCCCCTGTCTTTTATCTAGTTTAATTATATTTTTGGGGTGAGAACATGCTTGTTTACAAATGCATTTACATGGTTGATTGCAAATTGGTTTACATACTTATTTATATATCTCGCGATGAGATACAATACTTGGTCAAATTTTTAGGCGTGAACACTCGCTTAACTTGAATTATACACTCTTGAAATATATCACTGGGAGATACAACATTGGTTTTTACTTTGGATGAACAAACTATACTTTTATCTAATGATTATGGTGATTAGCTTAGGTTGCATAGAACTGCTAAATCACTTGGAGGGTAAGAGCGTCGAATGTTATGAAAAATAGATCTATTGGAATGACAATCAGTCCGTTCGGGTGATTAGAATTCACTGGGCAACGAACGTTTTATAACATGTCGGAACAGGATTGGTTGAGTCTTCAGGGCCAACAATTACATACACATGAACATTTTCAGAAATGCCTGGGCGGGTTCTTGGAGGGGACACCTATTGATGGGGTACATATTATGTTCATTAATGTCCGGGTGTTCTTGGAGGGAACACCTACGATGGATCATCTTATTGAGCTTGATAAAGTGAAATGGCTCTTCCGTACATACAAGTCTACGTCACAGTTTCATGAACTTAGAGTAATGGTAATCATGGTTTGATACACACTTGAACATTTACGTTGCCTTGAATAAAGTGACAATACATACTTTGAACAATTGCGGTCCAATTTTCATACGTACATTTTTGTGACTATTTAGGGTTTGAAATGGTCATGCAGATTTTTTTACAACTCTTGATTTATGGACATGCATACATGCATTTAGGGAAATCAAGGTTGAATTCGGTCATACACACTTTACAGAACTTATGGTCATCTATTTTGTACTTAAAACAAATCTATGAAACTCACCTACTTTTGGGTTGACATACTTTTTATTAGCATGTTTTTCTCAGGTGTAATTAAATGCTTGGCCTTCTTGATGTGCGCTGAAGTACGAAAAATTAATAGAATTTATTTATGGATTTCTACTTATATTCAGATGATCAAATCTCGTTGGGTTGTTTTCAAGCTTTTCATTGTGATGCAATTATGGGACAAATGTTATATCAATTTCAAGGAAATCAACGAGATTACTTTTCAAACGACATCATTTAGAGGGTCGTTCTCTTGTATCTAGCGTGTTATTAGGAAAGTAATCCACGGTACACATTTCCGTACGAAAACATTTTTGGGGGTGTTACAGGTTGATATCAGAGCACTGGTTGTAGAGAACTAGGTTGCATATTTTACCCTAGACTATAGCCGTTTTCGCAAATATTGCATCACAACAAACATTTTCAAAGTGCATACACACTACTTGCTTACTTGCTTAGGTTACTTGTTACCTTAAGTGCTTACATGACATACACACACACACATATATATATATATATATATATATATATATATATATATATATATATATATGCTTGCATCTTTTGCGTATATCGTACATTTATTTATATAAGAGTTATTTATATAAATACGAGAGCATTTCTTACAAACATTTTCAAAGTGCATACACACTACTTGCTTACTTGCTTAGGTTACTTGTTACCTTAAGTGCTTACATGACATACATATATATAATATATATGCTTGCATTCCTTTTGCGTATATCGTACGTTTATTTATATAAGAGTTAATTATATAAATACTAGGACATTTCTTAAGACATTGTGAGTTGCACAATGATCTCATTTCGTTCTCAGACATTGTAAGTTAAACAATGGTCTCTAAGAATATTATTTTTCTTCATAGCTTTATACAATATCGTATTACACGGAGGCCGTCATAAATTTTGTTTACATGGAATTATGTATGAATCTAAGTATTACAAGTCTTGTATGGGCGGGACTTATAATATAAGGATTGATATGATAATCGCTATGTTAAAAAAGCCCGTCACAGTTCTGTTTACATGGGATTATGTATGAATCTAAGTATTACAAGTCTTGTATGGGCGGGACTTGTAATAAGAGGATTGATATGATAATCGCTATGTTGACTCGTTCATAGAGACCTTTACCTTGTTTACTCTAACCGAGTGCTCATTAACTATCTTGAACTCTAGGTCGATATTCCTTGGTAGTTTTACTCCCCGCCTTCGAAGACGAGTTTTAAACACTCGCCTCATACTCATTAGAAGTACATGCATCGTCATGTTATCCATCACCTTGAAGGTTATGTGAGTACGCGTATTGCATCGGAAATTATTAAGTAGGATGATTTATAATCTCTTTATTTGAAAGGATTGGGACACCTCTTCAGTTAAATAAAGAAAATGTAAATCTCTGAACCATAAGTTTATCATTTCTAACTTACATAAATTAGGACGCTCCTTTATGTAAGTGATGAATTATAAATGAGTGGGCTTAATGGTATCCGATATGAGACAAGTATGAACTCGAACCTGATAATCAACGGAATCCATTAAATAGGCCTAGAAATACAATAGTGTCTTGTCACTCAGCAGAATCTTAAGGCCTCGCTGGAACTACATTATGTCTTTCTGAAGTTATTACTTTTGCCGTTACAACTCTTTACGATCATGGACTGTTGGTGGAGCTAACCGACTTGTGTACACTTGAGCTAATGGATTTGATTCGTCCTCGAACTAACCACTGAGTACCATATTCCGCCGTCTATCGCATAAGCTCTTCCGCGAGCTCCTCCTATTTGTTAAACTTTATTCTAGGAATATTGTTTCTCGAAATGTCCTCATTCTCTTCATCCCATCACCATTTGTTATAGTTATTGACGTTATGGTCGCTATTGTTGGGTCATGGAGCGGTCCCAGCTAGTACAACTTTATCCAATAGGTGATGCAACCTCCCATAAACCAGATGAACACCTATCGACGAAAGAGATAGTCAAACTATTCAATTCGGGCCACTAGTAGGAAGACTTAGGTCGCGATACATCCTAGTACTGCCTAGTAAGTTGGGTACTTGCATCCATAAGCCACGTTGATGTGAATCATCGAACATTACAGATAGCAGAAACGGGACTCCGTCCTCGAACATTTAAAACTATATACAGACATACTCGCGCGACTACACTTTCTTCTTGAGGTTTTTACTATTAAGAAACTTTCTCTATAACGCGGTTGTATCAGTCATAAGATCTGTGAGGATTTATTTTGAGGTGCCCATTTGGATAGATTAAATGTCCTGGTCAAATCTAGCCAAAAGCTTTGGTATATACTAAGAAGTGTCAAAATATCTAATTTCGCTGAATAAAGTTATCAGCGTCTTGTTTAGAACTAGTTTATTAAATTTTACATCTTTTCTTGGTCACACAAACGGTTAACACAAATTTAATCTCGGGACGAGATTTCTTTAAGGAGTAGGTACTGTAACATCCGACAATTTTAGAAATTTTAAATGACGAATTTACCCTTTGACTTTTTGGGTCTGACTTGACTTTTTGACTTTTGTTATTTTATTGTCACATAAAAGCAATTACCGCGTAACTGGTAAAATTTTCAGAATGTATTTTAATAATAAATCATATTTATTATTACATACCTCGAGTGCAAATTTATTTTTAACTTATTTGACTTGAAAACGAAAAGATATATGTTATTTTTAAGCTGACTTATCAAAAACGAACCGCTAGATCATGTTTTCACGACTCGGACTCTAAAGCAATTTGATGTGACTAAAATAACCTCGTAAAATTTTGAACAGCGCACACAACGCGTGCCG
The DNA here is from genome assembly GCA_026074375.1 of Tanacetum coccineum. NCBI lineage: Eukaryota > Viridiplantae > Streptophyta > Magnoliopsida > Asterales > Asteraceae > Tanacetum > Tanacetum coccineum. The sequence continues at coordinate 47,792 of BQNB010021299.1, read as the reverse complement.
ACACGGAAAATAAATAACAAATATTTTTATAAATGTTATAAAAATAATTATGAAATACTATCAAGTAAATACTCATTTTTATCAGAAAAAGTTATTATCAATATGTTAATATATACAAGGGAATAATTTATTTACATACTTTGGCGTTCACTTTTCAATTTATTTATTTAAACCAAAAAACAACCAAAAAACCTATTACAACCTTTAAAAAATCTTTAAATCTTTATCAAAAACGTGTCGCGTTGATGTAAACCATTAATTCGAAGCACAAAATCACAATTATCCTAAAGGCTAAGTGGTGGGGGACTTAAGCGTTAAGATATAAAACTACAAAATCTTGGTCCGAAAGCGTTCGGTTTTTCTGGTTTTGTTGCTGTGCCTTTAAATTTGTTGCAGTTCTGCAAAAAAAATTCATTCTACAACATCAATGTTGTAGAGTTTATAAGACCCCTTTTTTTAACTCGTTTACATATATTTTGGGGTTGAAGGAAAAAACTTGCTTGTTTACAAATTGCATTTACATGGTTGATTTACTGTTTTGGTTTTTAACAATTAACTCATTTTATACCTCTGCGGGAGGAGAATACAAATCTTGGTTTAGGTTTTTTAAATGGTAAAAAAAACACATTTACTATACTTTTAATGATTTACGGAATTTAAGCTACAGGGTTGTATTGTTAACAAAGTAATTCAATGCATGAAGGGTGTCCCAGGTGGGGGGCATCGGTGTAGGGCACACGTAAAGTAATTCAAATGCTTGAGCGGTGTCCAGGGTAGGGGCATCTGGTGTAGGCACAATGTTAAAAAGAAATTTGGGCAAATGCTGAGTGTGTCCAGGGAAGGGGGGCATCCGGTAGGTAGGGCACATTGTAAAGGGTAAATTCAATGGCTGAGGGTGTTCCAGGTAGGGGGACCATTCCCGGTGTAAGCACATGGCCATTATTTATCTTGTTAGCGCATTCAGTTTTCATATGGGTTAGGGTAATGGGTAATTACATGGGAATAATTTACTGTGCACTTGAATAAAGTGGCAATAAACACCATATCTTGAAAAAAAAAAAAAAAAAAAAACATTTTGGTGATATATATAATAAAATATCATACATGTTTGGGGAAAAACAATTTAGATTAGACAAACGAATCATACGTTATATTTTTTGTGACTATTTGGGAATTTAAAATGGGTCATTGCAACTTTAACAAAAAACTCTAATTTTAAAATTCTAAAAATCATAACTACATTTTGGAAGGAACATTTTAAAGGGAATTTTTATAATGGTTTCATTACCACACTTGACAGAACTTTGGTTAGCTTTATAACTTAAAACCCCAATCTATGAAAACTCACTAAACTTTAAATTGTTGTGGACACTTTTTAAGCATGTTTTTTTCTCCAGGGTGGAATTTTGGATTGCTCTGATTAATTTGATGTTTCATGGAGTCTTAAAACTGACAAAGATTTCATTTCATGGGAATTTTTCACTACATACATACAAGTGATCCAAAAAAATCTCGTTTGGTTAATTTCAAGCCTTCTTCATTGTATCGCAAATTATGGGAAAAACATTTATATTCAATTTCAAGGGAAATCAAAACAAAGATTTACTTTTCAAACGAGCATTTAGAGGTCGTTCTCTTGTATCTAGCGCTGGTGTATTTATGAAGTAACGCCCCCAGACACATTTCCGCCGCGACACATTTTTGGGGGTGTTACACTGCTAGCTTCTTCTTGTGCAACTCTTTCTTTTTCCAACTCTGCTTGTTCTTCAGTATGAATCTTGAAGTTTGCCAATTCTTCATCAAGTTGCAATTTTGGTCTTTCTTCTTTTAAAATGTCTTTTACAGATAGAGGCTCAACCATTTTTTTCCCTTGCTGTTGTCTTTTACTTGTGGAAGTTATGGATTGAAGAAAAAAACTATATTTGTAAATGGAAGATTGCTTGCTCCTCCTTGATCATTGGAAAGGTTCAGCAACACCTCCTGAACCCTAACCAACACCCTTTACTTCACAAACAAATGTTTCTGAACTTCTAATAGAACCACTTCAGACTGAAACACATCTACCTGTTTTTTTCAAAACTAAAGCTCACATTGAGCAAATACCTCCACATCTATCTACATATCAAAGACATAGAAAGACTCAAAACCATAGGAGAACTAAAAAGGACACTAAGTTACCTCAGACTAGTGTACCTCAAGACCTTAAAGCAGATGAGGATGTCCATAAGGAGGGGGTGATAGTATGGAAAGGGCTATCACTATTGTTGCTAGCTTAGATGTAGCACAGGACAATGATAACATAATTAGGACCCAGACCACAACAATGCTTAATGTTGACATTCCTCAGGGAATGGATACAGGTGGCAGTCTCAAGCGCAAAGACACCATAGGGGTGCTCCTGCTCAGACTAGGTCTAAGAGAGTGCTTGAAAATCCAAATGAACCACCTCTCTCAGAAGGTTACACATCTGGAAGTGGGGAGGGCAGGATGGAACATCAATTTTAATTGACGGCTAATGTACCAATCACACCTCATGATTCACCTCTCCGAGGAGGTTACACACCTGGAAGTGATGAGGGTAGACAACAACTACAGGAATTGATGATTATGTGTACAAACTTGTCAAAATAGGTGCATGACTTGGAGAAAGAAAAGGATGCTCAAGCTATGGAGATCCTCAGACTAATGAAATGAGTCAAGAGATTAGAAAGACAAAGGAATTCAAGCAACTCACAACCAAGAAGGAGGATATACAGACAATTTAAATCTTTAGATGATGATTTAGATGAGGATGATGCATCTAAACAGGGGAGGGGTAGTGACAAGATAAAGCCAATATTATGCAATTTCACACTCTGTTTATGGATGGTACATCTATGAAGATTCATATGCTAGTAAAAGAAGTACCGTTTACCACTCTGTTTATGGGATTGGGGTTACACCTATGGAGATTAATAAGCTAGTAGAGTAAAAGAACCCTCTGATCAAGGAATTATTAGAGAAGATGCTAAACTTGCAGTTAGAAGTTGAAGAAGAAAGTACTATGGCATTTGAGCTTATCAAGTTCATCAAATCAATGTTTGAAGAGTAGTAAAATGTTTGAATACATCCTCCTAATGACCAAGAAGTTTAACTGAAGAAACTTGATGATTGACAAGTAAATATCAAGTTTAGGGGAGGATTGTTGGGAATTTTGAGTTACTACTGCCAGTACTACTTTACTACTGCTGGTTCAAGATTGATACTGCTACTGAAGATTGAAGAATATAAAGTAAGTCGTTAGTACTGCTAGTTGTAATAGTTAGTACTGTTAGTTATAGCTAGTACTGCCAGTACAAAATGATAGATCATTAGTACTGCTAGTTAGTTTATAAGTACTGTTAGTATAAGAAGTTAGTACTGGTTATGTGATATGCATGAGATATAATATGAATAGATATGCATGATCATTTAACGCATTTTGTAAGCCCATTAGGGTTTTCCTTAGTGTATAAAAGGAACCCTACGACATAGTTAGATAAATCAATCTTCATAGAAAACACATATCTCATAGTTAGTTAGTCTGTAAACCTTGACAGAATATTTCCAATCAATATATTCAAGTTTAGTATTCATTGTTCTTCTTAGTATTGCAAGTTAGATTCCGCATAACTTGTAGTATTCACAATCATAGTTTCTCATATAGTTAGTTTGGATTTATCCAAGTTAACTAAGCTTTAACAAGCTAGAAGATCTGTTTATTTGGGACTTCACAAGTGGTATCAGAGCTTGTGGAGAAACTCTGAATAAGAAGAACTTTATTAGATCTAGATCTCTTCCTATAATACACAATGTCTGGTGAAGAACCTGCAACACAAATAGCACCAGTAGAATCTCCTCAAATGGTGTCTACTGTAAAACTTCCTATCCTCAAGAAGGGTGAATATACCCTTTGGAGCATGAGGATGGAGCAGTATCTCACTAACACAGATTATAGTTTGTGGCAAGTGATCTTGAATGGTGATGGTCCTATACAAGTAACAACTGATGAAAAAGGTATTGAAACTGAAGTACCTCCAAAGACTGCTCAAGCACTATTACAAAGACAAAGAGAAAGAAAAGCTAAAAGCATTTTGCTTTTGGCTATTCCTGATGAGTATCAACTGAGGTTCCATGGAATAAAGGATGCAAAGTCTTTGTGGGCTGCTATCAAGAGTAGATTTGGTGGCAATGTTGAATCTAAGAAGATGCAGAAGACTGTTTTGAAGCAACAATTTGAAAACTTTTCTGTATCTGACACAGAAGGCTTAGATAAAGCATATGATAGGTTTCAAAAACTTATCAGCCTTCTAGAAGTTCATGGTGCAGCTGTTCCTAATGAAGATGCAAATTTATATTAATAGTAATTGAAATGGGTAATCTTGGAAGTAAGCATACGTATGGAAAGGAGACACATATAATTTATGGTGGCCAACATAATATAATGTGCATCACACACGAAGACATTGTGATTGATGATGGCATTATTTATGGTGATTGTTGTAAGGTGTAGTGTAATATGTTTTTTTATATGTCGTATATCAAGATAAAGTATGTGGTATGGGTAAGTATAATTTTTCTCTTACCCTAATTAGAGGACATGTTTACAGGTAAGTTGGTATAGATATTAAGTTTCCTTGACGTATCTAGTATTTGGGGATACCTAGTATTGCTATTATTAAGGTTGCTTGTTTTCTCGGTTGTTTGTTTGGATTTCCTAAGTCTAAGCTTAGCATCCCTTCATTATACTTTGTTAGTAAGGATACCCGATTTTTCCTATTCGACGTCTCGATGTATATTGGTTTTTCAGAATCTGCTCTTTCGAATATAGGCGCGTTTTGTTAGTTCTTTCATTGTATTGATTACTCGTATGAGTATCAAACGTTTCTTTTAAGCACTAATTGTTTCTAACATATTAGTGTGGGTCATTACTCCCTTGGTTGTATATCCCTTGGTTTTTGTAACCCGTTGGCGAAGTGTTAGTATTGATGCTTTTAGGTTTGCTCTATTTATCGTTATTTTGGATAACACCTTATGTTTTCTTTTGGGTACGTAACGTCTTGCATGAGTTTCTTGTACGAGTTCGTTTGATTTTATTTTGAGTATACGGTACCTGGTATTTTCTTTCATTTTCAAACAATAGAATTGTGTTAGAGTCTGTATGGTGTTTTATGATCCCTTTTGGTATTATGGCGTCCTTTGTTTGAGTAACATATTTTATAATTAATGTCTAATTATAACAGCCGTTTTGAAGTATTGTGTTATGTGTTTGGGAAAAACGGTGTTTAAAATGATCTTTAAATAGAATAAATTTTTAAATGGCAATGAGCCAATAGGAGGATGAAAATTGTTGAGTGGTTAAATAAATTATATTTTATTATAAAAAGCAGGTTTAAAGTGATTCATAGTAGGTAATTCCAAGAGTACATACAACCATTAGATAACCATCTCTAGATTTTATGACAACAAGAATGAATTTTTTAAAGATGCACTTAAGAACAATTTCATTATTTATTAAAAAAAATGATCTTTAATACTAAAAGAACTTCTTAATTTAAATTTATTTTATAAAACATTATTAAATTTGGAAATATTGAGTAAAGTCGATTAATAGGTATAAAGAAATTTCCGTCTTTCGTATTGATATTTTTATGTGTTCATTTGTCGTGGTATGCTTGTTGATTTTCTTTCGTTTGTGCTTTCACTCGGTGCATATACGTATCCTTTCTTTCAAAGGATTCTTATGTCATTTTATCCACATATATTCGCATATGTGGAATCTCCTATATGCATTCTAGCCTTCGACTCGATATTCATTTGTTATCCTATTCGATTGTTCGTAACCCTTAGAGTTCGTTGATATCGTTGAGTCGTGGAAGCTTTGATGTGATTGTGGGAATGGACTGGTTGTCCAAGAGGAAGTTTGTGATAGTATGTCATGAGAAGGTGGTTAGGATACCGTTGGAAGGTGATGAGATACTTCGGGTTCATGGTGAACGTACTCAAGGAGTCGTGAAAACCTCAATGAACACAAAGGTAGATGAACCGAAATTGAGTGATAATTCCGTCGTACGAGATTTTATTGATGTGTTTTCAGAATATTTGTCGATGACGACCACGATCACAAGTTGAGTTCCGCATAGATTTGGTTCACGGAGCGACGCTAGTCGCGAAGTCTCTATATCGTCTAGCACCCTCGGAAATGCAAGAATTGTCTAAATAACTTCAAGAGTTGCAAGACAAGGGTTTCAGACGACCTAGTCATTTTTCGTGAAGAAGAAGGATGGTTCTTTTTACATGTGTATTGATCATAAGGAGTTGAACAAATTAATTGTTAAAAACCGTTATCCACTCCCTAGGATTAATGACTTGTTTGATCAGTTACGAGGAGCGTGTCCTTTCTTAAAGATAGATTTTCGGTCAGGTTATCATCAACTATGAGTGCATGAGGATGCCATTCCAAAGACCGCATTTCGAATGAGATACAGACATTTTGAGTCTACGGTTATGTTTTTTGGGTTAACCAATGAACCAGCGGTTTTCATAGACTTAATGAACTGGGTTTGCAAACCATACTTAGGTAGGTTTGTCATCGTATTCATTGATGACATTCTGGCCTACTCAAAGTCGAAGGAGGAACATGAAGTTCATTTGAAGTTAGTGTTGGAGTCACTGAGAAAGGAGAAGCTGTATGCTAAGTTTTCTAAGTGTGAGTTTTGGTTGGAAGAAGTGCTTTTTCTTGGTTATGTGGTCAACCATAACGTATTCATGTGGACCCGAGTAAGAGTGAGGCAGTGAGAAATTGGATGACTATTCTTAGGATTGGCAGGTTACTACCGACGTTCATAGTGAATTTTTTTAAAGATTTTTGAACCATCTACTTCCCTAACTGAGAGGAATTAGAAGTATGAATGGAGCGTAGAACAAGAAGAGGCTTTTCATACTTTGAAGAATGATTTGTGTGATACTATGATAAAGCGAATGTAGTGGGTGATCCTTTGAGTAGAAAGGAGAGAGTGAAATCAAGACGAGTAAGAGGAATGATACTGGCAGCCCAAAGTGAGGCGTTCAAATAAGAGAACGTACACACAGAAAGGCTACGTGGTTTAGATCAACAGATGGAAAGACAAGGAGATAAGAGTTTGTACTTTATGGATCGAATTTTCATTCTATTGGTAGGAAGTATAATGGATGAGGCCCATGCATCAAGATACTTGGTACATATGGGAGCGTATAAGACGTACGATAACCTTAGAGACATGTATTGGTAGTCACGTGTAGAAAAGGATATAGCTACCTATGTTAGCAATTATCGGATTTGTTTAAGAGGTGAAGGCTGCAATGTCAAAGACTTTTATCTTGCTGCAACAGCCTGAGATACTTGAGTGAAAATGAGAGAAAATCACCATGGATTTTATCACTAAATTTCCAAGGTCAAAGTAGTGAGTATGATGTGATTTGGGTGATGGTCGATAGACTGACCAAGTTAGCTCATTTTCTAGCTATACAAGAAGATTTCAAGATGTGAAGTTGGCAAGGATTTATATTAATGAGATAATAGCAAGGAATGGAATTCTGGTGACGTTCAACTCAGATTGAGATGTATGATTTACCTCGTGGTTTTGGCAGACGATGCAGAAAGTGTTAGAGACGCGATTAGATTTGAGTACTGCTTAGCATCCTCAAGCGGATGGACAAAGTGAACGTATTATTCATACTTTGTAGGATATAACGAGGGCATGTGTTATCAATTTTGGTGGTAGTTATCATTGGAGAATTCGGTGTGCTCCGTTTGAAGCTTTGTATAGACAGAAATGTTGGTCGCCTGTTCTATGGGCAGAGATTAGAGAGAGTAGTTTGACTGGACTTGAGTTAGTACAAGAAACGACTGATAAGGTAGTGTTGGGAAAGGAAAAGCCCAAAGCGGTGAGAGATCATCAAAAGAGTTATGTTGATTATAGGCGTAAGCCGTTAGAGTTTGAGGTGGGAGATCGTGTATTTTTAAAGGTGACGCCTTGGAAGGGCGTAGTTCATTTTGGAAAGAAGGGTAAGATTGCACCGAGATATGTAAGACCGTTTAAGATCCTTGAAAGGATTGGTCTCGTAGCTTATAGGTTGAGGTTACCTAAGGAGTTGAATAGCGTGCATGACACCTTTCATGTGTCAAACCTGAAGAAGTATCTGGCGGACGCTAATTTACATGTGTCATTGGATGAGATCAAGGTCGACAAGACACTTCATTTTGTCGAGAAACCTGTAGAGATTATGGATTGAGAAATTAAGAAGTTAAAACATAGGAAAATAGCACTTGTGAAAGTTAGATGGAATTCAAAACGTGGTCCTGAGTTTACCTGGGAACACAAAGACCAGATGAGGATTTAGTATCCATAGTAGTTCGTGGACCGAGTTGTTGAGCCTGCTAGTTGAATCTCAGGACGAGATTTCCTCAAGGAGGGGATACTATGACATCCGTGATTTAATCAGGTTAGTGATACTTTTAGAAATGGCTAAGAGTTCGTTTTGTGTGATTTCTTGTGTGTTATGTGTTATATATGTGTGCTATATAGAAGTTTATGATCATCTTGAGGTGTGTGATCATCTCATTTTTAGTGCGTTTGTGTTTGTTGATGAGTATTCCATTTGTTCACATATAGTGATAATCGAAAGGAATGGCGTATTGCATGCAATGCTACGTCAATAGTTAGATGATTTTGTGTTAAGTGTTTATGGGAAACGAATCATGGTGGAAATAAGTGAAGTGAGTGAAATATAGAAGTTTGTAGCAAACTTTCTAAATATAAAAAGTGAAATGTGAAATAAAAGTTATTTTTAGAAAGTTTAATAAGTTGCGTTTATGTAAAAAGGTTTACCCAAATTAGCTTAGGTTTTTATGAAAACTTAAGGTAATGAAGATAATCATTTAATTAATAACTAAATAAATAAAAAATGTATATATATAGGGGTGTTATTCGGCCGGTTTAAGAAAATAAAATAAAAGAAAAAAAGTTTGACTATAATTAGGATTTTAAGGATATAAATACAAAACCAATAAAACCCTAAATCAATTTTTCTCCTCTCTCTCCCTGTGTTCGGCCGAAACCACCAAAAGAAGAAGAAAAAAATAAATTTTCTTTATCAAGATTCAAAGTGTGATTCAAGTATAATTAAGTGAAGGTTTAGGTATGATCTTAATTAATTTTTGTTTAATCTTTCAAATCATGTAACAAATAATGTGATGGATCTAGGGTTTACATAAAATACAGATTATATATGAACTTTAATGATGGTATAATGATTAGGGTTAGTTTAGGGTCATGATCATGCATGTTGCATGTTAGGGTTTGCGTTAGAACATGATTTAGAGTTGAGCAAAATTTAGGGTAGTGTAAACTGATGATATCTAGATGTTAGAAACTTGTTTTGATATGATTCAAGTGCCTAAATTGTAGTTCAAAGAGTCTAGTTTTCAAAAAGTCTAGCCTCGAATGATTTGGAGTTCTGTAAATTGGTTAAATATTGGTTACAAGAAAAGTGGTCAAAACAGTAAATACGGGGTCAGAATTAGGTCATGTTTGGGAGGGTAAAACCCTAACTTAAAAGTGAAATTAAGGATAGAAAATCTAAAGTAATTAGGTTCAATATGTATATAAAGAAACCTTATAAGTATAGCTTCTGATTATGTGTCTAAGTATGGTAGTTAGGGCCATACATTTTAGTGTGCAATCATATCTGAATTGGGACAGTTTTGAAGTTGGATTTTATTTGGGATAGTTGCACATGTAATGAGTACTTGGGAATCACAAGGTAGTTAGTAAACTCATAAATGAACTTAGATGATTTTTGGTATAATTTATGAAGGTCAGCAAGTAAAGTTTTTAAGTTAGTAAAGATACACAAAAATTCTGCATTTCTGAATAAATTGTAGTTAACTAGTGTAATGTGTTAATGAGGTGGTTAAGGTTGGGCATGGTGTCGGGGTGACCCATGGTGGTTAATCAAACCCTTATACATCCATCATATGTGTGTTACATGGACTAGAGCTTTTAGCTTGGTCGCGTGTAACCGTGTTTATTTATTTGTATAGTTGAGTGATAGGAATTGGAAGCTGCGTTTGAGCATTCAGGTGAGTTACATAGTCCCACTTTTTATTGTGTTTTAAACTTGGGATGGAAATGATGCAAGTGTTGAAATGAGTTTTAAATTACTGTGATTATGTGTTAGTGTAGAGATGCATTGATTATTGTATATTTTTTCAATTATGATTCGGATATACGTTAGTGCTACATGAGTTTGTGATGGATTATAGAGATGTTTCCTAGATAGGCCTGAGCTAGAGTAAGAAAGATTTGGATTGATCCAAGAGCGATTGAGATCGTCTGCTTGGTGTTTGGTTAAGTGGATTTGGATTGAATTGCATGTTAGCTTGTATGTTAGTTAGCATAATTGTCATGCAAAAGTATTGTGTTATAATCACAGTAATTCTGTTAATGATTTTGGTAATGGATTGAATATGTATGTCTGAAAACCTATGTTTCTCAACAACCATTGTGTTGACGTATAAGCATCATTTTCAGGTATTCAGCATGATGAGATTAAAGTTAGGAAAAGTGGCTAGATGGACCGTAGGCAGCTGGCGAAGTTTAGTTATCTAGATTTCGTTATTTGTTTTGGATGATGAATGTTAAATGTTTTGCTTTGTTAGGATGTATGAATGTTTGCATGTCATGACATTGACGTGAATTGCTTTTATTTAAATGTCAGACGCCTATTGGATTTTGTTGATGTGTTTGGGGTATTTTCATGACACTGCGTGTCTATACTGTTATCCCAAAGATTCACAAGCTAACAAGAATGATCCGGAGGTCGGGGAGGATTAAACAAATAGAAAGCCATATTATTAGTGAGAGAAAAGGGAAGATGTGTGTGTTCTAGAGAGAGAAACACACATACCTTATTACAAAATTATGAATCCTCACCCCTCCATGGAAGTATGGAGGGGATATATATAGCAGCGGACACGATCTACTTACTATACTTGAACATTTCTAGTCCCTGCGTGCCGTGCTAGAAACAAACTTCATAGTAGAGTAAATTCCGTATTATCCGACATATTTAAAGCTAACAATCTTCCCTAAAGGAAAAAAAAAAAATGTGGGCTACGGAAGTTACTTACAATGTTCCAATCAAGACAAATACAACAAAATAAAGTGACATCCAATGCGCTCAATGCTGAAAGATGACTCTTGTCTTCTAGTCTGATACTTTGTACTCCAGCTTGGATTCTTTCTTTGTCTTGACTTGTTCTGAACCATGTAGTAAACATGGAGTTGGATAAACTTCACCCAATTCATGCAGCATGTCTTTAAAAAGCTTGTCTCTAATATAACTTCCTTTATTGTCGAAGGTTCTGAAACACTTCCCCGCCAAACCAACATCCCGTATCTTTAGCATATTCTGAACGTTGATGTAGCTTGAACGGATCTTCTAACGATTGACATTTAAAGTGCACAGGGCGAATTTAAGTAAAGAAGACAGTCAACCACACCATCTAATAAATGCTTCTATACTGTATCGTGACTTCGATCCTTGGTGAATATCCTTTTGGGTGGAATCATGTCAAGAGATCAGCAACAGTTCTTTCTCACGCATGGCAGAATACTTCACAAGCAACTAATTGAAGTTAGTATAAACTTACTTCCCCCTGGAAGTTGATCCTGTATAGCATCAAAGGTTCAAAGTACACAGATTCCCCCATGCAGGTTTCGAACTCTCGGAAGCATCATTAGACGTGACGACCATATACACGAGAATACTTGTCTTAAGCAACAATCTTAAAGTTAGAAAGACAATTGAAGAACTTTGAAGATTCTGCTGATATTATGGATGTATCATGCGACGATAATTAAGATTCAAAGATGTCCCGGAGAGTTGCGCGATCATATCTCAACCTTTTACTCTATGGCAAACTTACCAACCTTGTATTCTGTCGGCTATTGCTGTGACCACTTGGTGAAGTAAACCCGATATACCAAATTTAAATGATTAGAATTCCCCCAAATTTTGTTACTTAAGCCTTGCACTGTTGTGATGAAGAACCGTGCAGAAGAAATGCCTCTAAGTACCCAATACACTCACAAGAGCCCAAAATATGTAACAACACCACTTGAGACTATCCAAATCGGCATCATTGCAATGAGACAAGAGCACTACAATGTAGACTCCTTTAAGTGATAGCTATAACCCCGTGATTACTACAATGTACTCCTTACACGGGTATGAACTAGATAATCCAAGACGTCAACCATATAACTGAATTACGTTCAATGCAAGTCGTCAAACGATAGATTGGTTATTTGAGAAAAGGGGAAAAAGTAGAAGGAAGTCCTCGATTATGAAATAAGTAGGATCCTACGTGAAACCCACTTCAAAGCTCCACAAATAATGGATACCAAAATCACAACGTTGGGCTCACACGACATTAAAATCCATAATACCATAGCCGTTATGTTCATTGTAGTGAATCTTATATCTGTATCTTTAGTTAGTGTTTAGTATCTGAGTTTTGTTTGTGTTTGTTTGAATCAATTGACATTCACGGGATTGTTACAATTCTATTATTCAAAACCTGATAAATGAATTAACGGGATTTTACAAAATCAATAGAATAGCCGTTGAGGTGTGGATTTTGATTTCGCGAAAAAAAACCTTCAGCGACGAAAAAAATTTCCAAAAAAAACTGAAAAAATCAATAAATCATAGACAAAATATGTTTTTGCCTTCGAAAAATCCTTAACCAGCAAGGGTGGTTACAGCGTGATCCGTCTCGTTTTTCTCTTCGATTTGAAGAGGGTCAGGGCCTAAAACGGACTTACCGGAACAAAATTTATGGCCTATTTACTTAAACCGTTTTTTCGTCACGCAAGATGAAAGAAAAAAAATTTCTTTGTTCGGTTCGATCAGCTCGTTCGAACCGATCTATCGAACGCATCGTTCGAACCTCTCGTTCGAACCTCTCGTTCGAACCGCTCGATCGAACCTCTCGTTCGAACCGCTCGTTCGATCAGCTCGTTCGAACTGCTCGTTCGAACCGCTCGTTCGATCCTTTCGTTCGAACCTCTCGTTCGAACCGCTCGTTCGATCCTCTCGTTCGAACCTCTCGATCGAATGGCTAGTTCGATCGGCTGGTTCGGACCTTCGCTAGATCGATCACCTAGTTCGATCGTTGGCTAGTTCGATCCAAACAAAAACCGCTCGTTCGATGGTCGCTAGTTCGATGGTCTCTTGTTCGATGGTCCTTGTTCGATCCACAAGAAATGCCACTCGTTCGATCAAACAAAAATGAAACTCGTTCGATCAAACAAAAAAACCACTCGTTCGATCCAAAGAGGAAAGTAAACTTGTTCGATCCAAGTGACAAAGTCCCTCGTTCGGTCCACACTGAAATCCTCGATCGATTGAGTCACTAATAGCACAATCTTTTCGACCTCGCGTTTTTCTTAGCCACGCATAAAATAAGCACTACGCAAAGCTTATAAGCCAAGGAACAACGCCGAACCAATGAGCTCAAAAAAAAATGAAATCACAAACACAACACACTCGAATACAATACACCCCCGGTTAGCTCTTGATACCAATTGTTATCCCAAAGATTCACAAGCTAACAAGAATGATCCGGAGGTCGGGGAGGATTAAACAAATAGAAAGAAAGCATTTATTGAGTGAGAAAAAGGGAAGCTGGAGTTGTTGAGTGTTCTAGAGAGAGAAACACACACACCTTATACAAAATTATGATCCCCTCACCCCTCCATGGAAGTATGGAGGGGATATATATAGCACTGGACACGATCTACTTACTATACTTGACATTTCTAGTCCCTGCGTGTCCGGCTAGTATAAACTAATGTAATTCCGTATTAGCCGACATATTTTAAGGCTAACATATACCTTGTATTTTATGCATGTTTTAGTTTCTCTATATAGACGCTAATGTGTTGTGATGATTCCCTCTCTCGTCGTGCCTCACATTTTTTCCTTGGCAGGGTGTGACAACTATGATCCCAGAATGTTGGAGACCAAATTGGTCCCCCCCTTGGCCTTGGTTGTAACCGAATACAGACACACATATACACTTGGGATAGCATTTTGAAATTTGAAATCTCTAGACAAGTTTCTTATAAAAGAGCTAATGCTAGTCCTTCCATTCACTCTTATTTGAAGATTAAATTGGTACCCTTGGACCCTTTTCCCACCGTCGACCACACACACACATGCACACACATTGTGTGATTTTGAATCCTAACTTACAAGTTACACATCAAGCCTTTATATATCATTCATTCATTTAATTCTCATTTACTTCTCACACTAGAAAAATAAACACACACAATCTCTTTTTATTTTCTCTCTTGTTCGAACCACCATACACACACAACTCTTAGTTTTAATCTTTGATCAAACCATTTGAAGATATATTGTTCGAGGTTGATTCTTATTACATTCGGGAAAAACGTTTGGGTTGTTCTTAGTTTCTAATCATCTTCTCATCACACTTTCTTGTAAGTCATCTCTTCTTTTTCATAAATGAGTTATACTTTTGCATTCGTATGATCATTCCGAACAAGATGTACAAAGTGGATCATTGTGAAAATCATTATCTATTTTTTTTATAAAACTACAAGTCTCAAAGTTTAATCTTTTTATTTATAATTGGAAGAACATAAAAAGTAGTTGTACTTTTACGTTCAAAAGTTTGTTGCGATCATTTTGATTTATATATTGTTATTACTACGACTATATCATTTATTTGAGATTATCGTATATAGTGAATTTAAATATTGTTGGCGAAGGGATTAAGTTAGATATTGGTTTTGTTGGAAGCGTGAATTGAAAGTCGATGAGGTTTAGGTTTAGAATGGATTTGTTGCAATATTTGTGGTGTTGTCGAAAATCGATCAGATAGACTTTTTGGAGTCCATATGGTTCGAACCATATGTGTTTCACACATGGTGTTTTAAAAACTTATTTGTCATGTTGGTAACTTAATAAAAATGTAGGATCATGATTAAGTTAGTTGTCGGATATTCTTTCAGATCAATAAAAGATGTACTGTTATAAAACGGATATTTTCACGAGTCGAGACGGATAAAAATGGAAAGTTGACATTTTTAGAAAGGTCATGTCGAAATTTTATAAACTTTATAAATGTGTCAAAAAATTTACTTTTATTATCAAACTAATGATAAAATGAAGAATAACATTAAGTGTCGAGTTTAGATCAATATTTACGGTTATTGAGTCAACTTTAAAGACAAAATCTACTAAAAGACAAAATACACTAAAAGACAAAATCCACTAAAAAATGAAATACACTAAAAGACGAAATACACTAAAAGACAAAATACACTTAAAGACAAAATATTTTTGAAGATGTTTCAAAGTGTCAAGACTTGTCAAAACTTATAACTTTCGAAAGTGCGTTTTGAAAAGGATATGTCGTGCTACTCATGCTCGGATGATCAACTCCTGTGTTAAGCGTTATTCGTTGTACATCATTCTTAAACAACAACTATATGCTAGGTTGTCGCTAGGACCATGTGATTCGTCTTCACTTGATTGATTTCTTTTGATCCACAGCTCGCTTAAGGTGAGTTAATAGCCCCACATTTTACTCATTTTGAATAAATGTCTTATAACTTGGGGTGAGAAACATTGTTTGTTTTTAAAACCGGACACAAGTACTATACGTAAGATTTCCCTGTTTACATGTTGCCTAAGTAGCGTTTAGACCACTATTGCCCGAATTATCATGAACCGTTAATTACCTTTAACCGGCTTCCTGGTTAAGTAAGCACGAGTGAATAAATAGATCTATTGGGACTAATTATCCCTATCCGGGTAAGAAGCACTTACTTGTTCGAGTTTGCCAAGATCAAACAGATATATGTCACGTCGAATCTAGTTAGGTGGTCTTTGGTCGGACACCTATAAGGGCAAGTAATTACTTGGCAT